>NMRB01002261.1:54172-71508 GCA_002633025.1 Notospermus geniculatus
ACTTTCCACGTTCCCTTGTCCAACTTTTTCCATCCTGGACCGTTCGATTCTTGACCTACCACTGCCCAACTTCGGTAACAATTTCCTAAATATGGGAGTAGAGCTACTTGGTTTGTCATTTTCACCTCTCTGGGTGACATCAGATTTTGCCCTTCCCTTTCGTGAACCTTCATCAATTTTTGTGGACCGACTCCTTCGCAGTGGCGATTTGTTATCACTTGGTTCCTTTGTCAGATCGCTCTCCGACTTTGGCCGTAGCTTTGATGATCTGAGACGTCCTGGCGACAGGCTTCTTGACCGATGGTGGACTGGTTTGGGAAGAAAAGGACTGCGGGCTGATCCGGGGCGCTGATCACTCCGTGCACTAAGTTCTGATGAGATTGTTGTCCCATCATCAGAACCATCAACTCCGTTTTTGCCGTCCATCTGTCCATTATATCTAATTTTTTTTCTCTTTTTAGGACGAAATCTGTCAAAAAATTTTTTCTTCTGCTTCACTGGTGGATTAATACCTCCGCTTATTTCCAGGAAATGTGGATCAGTGGCACTGACGTTGGGAATGTCGCGGGACTCATCCTGCAGTTTAGAAATCCTGTCCATTCCCTTCACTGCAGGCTGCTCTGTCTGGAGATCTGCAGAAAAGGCGATTTCCTCCTCATCAAGAAAATTTACTGACAAGGGCCGCCTCTTGTTTCCAGATCTGGTGGAGAATTCCCCTTGAGTCTGTGTATCTAATGTAGGCATAGAACGACCGAGCAGCTCCGAGGAAGATTTTTGACGGGATGGACGACGTTCAGGCATCAAGTATATAGCAGACTGTGGTCTCGGTTCAACGGTCAAACTATCATCATTCGGTGGTGGACAGCTGGTGTGTACCACGCCGCTTACACTTCTCGTCAGATGTGGCTCTTCATGACGCTTCTCGGCACTGGTCGTTGATAAGATGGCGCTGTACGCCCGTTTAAGACTGGGTTTTTCTTTGTGCGACTTCTTCTTCAGCCATCTCTTCCAGCTAAAGATGGAGCTTCTCCTGGATCCCCCAGCCCCACCCGGCTGTTCACTCCATACTTCTATCCCAGAGGGAATTGCAGGACGGTAGGACGGCTGCGTAGTTGCACTGTAATCAGCACTATCCATCGTGAGACGAGTATTCCTCAGTATGATGACAACAAATCAGTCACATCAGCTCACAGTATCAACCATAGTGAACCTAGAACGTATGTTACTCCTAAACCCCCACCACAGCAAAGTGATGATATTTCAACACTTCAGTTTCTAACCGACGCACTAGACATCCCTGTTGGCCCATTTTACATCAAAACAGAACATATATGGTTCACTTCTCCAGGTATTTCAAAGAGCAACGGCTACTTCTACGTGCCGCAAGTAAACAAGCAGCTGAATGTAAACTTCAAAACGGTCCCAGTTCAACCAATGAGAGCACTTGACACATAAATGAACACTAATAGAGAAATCAGGCATGAAAATATGCCATAAATGGCCAGCTAAAAAAAAAGTTAAAGTTTGGGTTTATAGTCTGATATCAACAACGGTAGAGGTTCTCATCCGACTTTACACTAACCCCAGTCTGTCCTGAAACCTTTCAGTAGGACTCAAATGAGCTGCTCTTTCAGCGTTACAATTCAGCATTTCCGACCGGTACCCATTTATACACCTGGATGGAGAGAGGCAAAGAGACTTGCCCAAAGTCTCACGCCCAGTCGGATTCGGACCCGGGACCTCTGACTGCTAGTCGGAGACCTGAACCACTACACCACCGGGGTCCTCTCATCTAGTTCTACTCTTCATTCTACTCATGAGAAATCCTCCAAGGTACGTATGTCATGCAAAAGAAGCCTACCAAGCATTATTCAAATGAGTACTGCAAAGAATTTACTCCATATTTTATACTCGTTCTACATTTAAGTTGGTGACTTACCACTCAATGCACTTGTTCAGACATGCATTCCACTTTAGTGCGCTGTTCACCTAATTTGAAATAACCCAAGAGTGCAGCCGAAGTGCTCATTTTGAGTCCACACAACCTACAGACCATGGACAAAAGAGAACTCCTTGTCTGTTGCCAAGTGTCACTAGCAGTTAATGAACTAAATTGAAAGTGGCCACCAAGCAATGATTATTTGCCTTTCTGTATTTATTTTGTATTTGATTTTTTCCATCAGGGTCGAAGCCATAGCATTATTGGCCCTGGTGAGTATGGAAGAGGCCATCTCAAGCTACTCGTGTTCCTCACATGAATTCCTCACATGAATGGTATCTACTTGCCCTTGCAAAGAAACAAGGTACAAGGCATCATGGTTTACTGTCCCATGCGACGGAAGTGAAGAGCCGGGAATGAAATCCCATATGGCCCTGGCTGGATTCGAACCCGGGACCTGCCGCTTGGTGAGCGGACATGATAACCTCTCGGCTATCAGGGCTCCTCGCTTTTCTGTGCACTGCCCTGTTAGTCTTCAATAGCGATGATTCTCACAAAGTTATCTCTCCTTTTAGGACTGTTCCACACCTTTTGAAGTATTTTTAAAGTACACACAAAGTGGTACAGATAAATTTGCTGTAAAAATAGTGCCAATGGCACTGTGCCCGCTTGGCTTTTTAGCACAGTGGTGGAAAGAATAAGCCATATCAGAATCCCATACAAGCCATTGACCAAAGCGTACACAGCAGATTTTGTGAGTTTCGATTTGGCCTCCTGGCGGCGAAGTCAAGAATGAGATTTCACCAATACTTCGTCAGAAAGTCACTACAACATAGAGGTAAATACATACAAAGATTCAATACAATAGCTTACACGATTATCAAAATATAACCCTTTTAAGTTTTTCACAAAACGCCCCCTACCTACCAAAATAGGAATTGCATCGCACCCAAAATCGAACTTGACCTAGATTTTGTGGTCATACACACCCATATGCAATATGAAAATGATCCGTCAANAATATCGAAAGGAAACAATGTCTACTCACAAGCAACATGTCCACAAAATGTCACAAGAAAATCTGAAGTCGTCCCCATGTTATAACACTAAGATGATTTTCGGGTAACGCTGCCTGGCGGCCATATTGGATGTCCGATCGGCCCGAAACTTCGTATTTCAGAAGGTATCCCTCTAGTACACATTTATGCAAGGTATGAAGTGGCTAGGTGAGAAAACGACGACACCTGCCAAGTTCGTAACTTTTGCCGAACTTTGACCTCTGCGACCTTGAAAAGTAGGTCAAATGAAAAACCCGGGTATTATGTTATGTATCGTCATTAGATATACCTATGATAAAAATTTGGTGACAATCCGTCCATTTGTTCAGGAGAAATAGCACTTTTTCTGTTTTCACATTTAGCCCCCTATTGGCCAAACCTTGAATCGAATGACGCTGAATATCGAAAGGAACCAACGTCTACTTACAAGCAACATGTCCCAAAAATTTCAAAAGAAAATCTCAAGTCGTTTTTAAGTTATCAGTCGGACAAGAGAAAAGCGAACGCCCGGACGCCCGACCGCCCGAACGCCCGCCACTTTCGGTAATTTAATAACCAGGACTTTCTTCGAAAACCTGGTTAAAAATGCTGGAATTGGGTGCAAACAATGTTCCTAGCACAAGGCGCCCCCTCTTTTCCCAATTCCTGGATCCGCCCCTGTATACAGAGATTAAGGACATGAAAGTTGCTGGCCAACTCACTTGTTGTGCGACCTCGGACTGTTGTAACCTCTCATCCCTCTTGTCGATGGCATTCTTGAGGTCATCCCAAGCGTTCATGACTTCATCTATCTTCTCCTGGAAGGTCTCAGACTGTGGGTGGCCATCATCGATCATCTCACGGCCAGCATCGCAAACGCTGATGACACGGGGTTCGTGGTTATCAACTTCTTGCCTCAGCGACTGAAATGTGACGACAAAACATCAGACAAATTCCAGGTGTGTCAATCTATAGACAAATTCCAAATTGACAAGTCAAATGTGACCCTTCACAGCAAAACTCATCTTAGGGGAACTGACCACTCTGCCAGCCAAACTGGGCTACCTACATGTACACCTCAAAATGCCTTATGATATCACTTCAGGGCTCACAACATTTTGATTTGAAAATCTCCACCCATTTCCGAAATAAACACCAAAATGTTATTTTCGAATTCAAATTTCCCGCTCAATTAGTGATGTCATTCAGAGAACCATTACAATATAGTGACCATTGCAAAATGTGCTATATCTGTATGTAAGACAGCTGGACAGAATATATTTCTAATGTCAACCACGTTGCCGTGATTGAGAATCAATAAGTCAGCCATGTGGGGATCTTTACATCTGAAATTCACGTGAAAATTTAGAAATAATTGAAAATACCATATTTAGAGATTTCGATATCTTAGTCAATCACGACAGTTTGTTGAATAATAATACCCTCCTGAGACAGTTAGTGTTTACTTTGGACTTTTCCTCCTGAATTAACACTTTGAGTCAGAAAGTGCACTTGACAGGCTCTCCAAGATAAAGATTTAGTACAGTTTACAATGGATGACTATAGAAATGGTTCTAGGTATGACATCACTAATTGAGCGGGAAATTTGAATTCTGAGAAATACATTTTTGTGTGTAGTTTGAAAATGAGCTGAGATTTGGAACAGCAAAAATAGTCGTTATATTTGAAGGGGTCAGTTCCTCTTTAACCCAATAGAGCCGCCTATTTTTTTGCACTTTCCATCTGTAGCTTTCACCACCCTGAACCGCCATGAAATGCCACTACATTAAGCTGAATAGAGAACAGTGTAATGAGTCAAGGCGGTTTATGGCGGTCTCGGCGTCTGGAGACATGGCGGATTGTGGCGGTGCCGGCAGTAATTGGTGATTTTGATTTCTACATTAGAGGCGATGGGGATTTTTGTCAAAAAGTGGGTGTGGTCTTCTAGGCGGCTCACGGCAGGGCGGTTTAGGGTGGTATGGGCTCTATTGGGTTAAAATCAAAGAAAAAATGTCAACAACTTGCAATTTCCACTCAAGCTTTCACCAAATGAATTAATTTTGAAGTACACACCTTATTTTTCTTGAGTAACATTTGTACACTGAGGAGACTATTTCCATAATCCTCAGATGTCGCCAACCTCATCTTTTCCTCAATCCACAACCTCTCGTCCTCAATGTCGCGCAAGAATTGATGATATTTCTTTTTCTTCTCCAGCTGTGTTCTCTTTTCGACAAGAGGAGCCTGCAGCTGTTGGAACCTGGAACGAGTGATGGTCAAAATTTGTAGGAATGATACACAGGCAAAGAACAATGATCAGACGACAGTGTTCTAGCCAGGCCAGTTTCACAGGGCGGTACCACCCTGTTCAAAATTCCAGGGTTCTGCCGCTGCTGGTCGGCGCCCGTCCAGGACGCAGAAATGCCGACCGGCACTCGGCCTAAAAAGAGTATTTTCTGACTATCAGGCCTAACGAAGTGTGCCACAAGAGTTGCCCGCCACGCACACTTCCGAACTTCCTTTCTGTTCCCATTCACAAAATGTGCTTTCTGGTGGGGCTTCCTGACACAGTTCTCACCAACGACAACGACAATGGCGGGCTGCCTAAGTTGCAATAGAGTGGATTGGGGTCATTTCGACGCCAAATGAGCTCATTATTTCGACTCTCAGGTGCTAGGAAATCGCACTGCAGCAAGTCCTGATTTCAAAATTTTCTGGGGGAGACCCCCATTCCGACCGGTACTCATTCAGCACTGGGCAGAACCCTGAAATTCAGCATAATTTTACCACGCTGTTCAAGTTCACTGATGGAGTTTGTAATAAGTTAGGGCAATGTAGAAAGCTCGGTTAATGGGTGAGGTTAAACTCCATCAGAGATGGAGGCGGTCTTATTAAGTTCTTCCCATCTGATCACAAATGATACATACCCTATCCATCTATCACAAAGGATTGAGCCATCTTACCAATCAGATCAAAGGTAACAACAGCTACCAGTTATTTGCTACACCGACTACAACCATTACACAATGCCAATAACCCACCTCTGCTCAATCAGCTCCTTCTTTCTCTGGATCTCCATCCTCTTCTCGGGGTCCATATCCTGGATATAATGTGCCTCACTTTCAAGTTTCTCCACTTGTTGCTTCTTGACCAGCAACTCTTGCTCACGTTGCTGAAGTTGAACAAGCGAGCAATACAATAGGTGTCAGACAGGAATTCAACAGGGTGTTGGCATGCAAGATGGCCTTATACACATTTCTGGTATTATTTTACATAACTGCCCAAATAAATCACAAGCAGTAGAAACATGTATGATTTCCCAAAGAAAAGTTTTTGAATTTGGAGCAACGTAGACATGATTTCCCGGCATTTCAGCTGAATAATCCTTGGCTACGACGTAGCTCGATTCCACGAACCAGACCAGAGAATCAAGAGGAGATTCGGAACTCAGGCCGAAACTAGACTGGTTCTTCGTTTCAGCATGTTTATGTATTGGTGGATGCCAGTACGTCTGATGATCGACTGGTACCACGATCCTCCGCTAGATATCGATATCCATCTAGCGGAGGAGCATGGTACCAATCCAGACTGACGAGTGAGAGTGAGGTTCGGTTGGACAGTCAGAACAGATTTATCATCCGGCACGCGTTTGGCTTCATCAATTCAATTCTGTGCGACCTGATGCCAGCAGAGCACCAAGTCACACCCCTCCCCCCTACAATTTTTTATTTTATTTAACGGCTTTGCATGAATCTCAAGACCCAATATTTCGCCTCTCAAACCATGGAAATCTGCGTTTCCGCAGAGAAATCTTATGTCTGCAAATTAAGTGCAAATTCTAACAAAAGCTGTATCACTTACATCTTGTTTCATGACAGCCAAATTGACGCTGGCAAGATTTTCGGTCATGGTCTCCTCGACAATTTCATCAGGAACAATCTCGCTCTCAAGGCTCTTTACCCATCCGTCGATATCATCGATGTTCTGTTCGTACAGGACAGGGCGGTTCGCATCGAACAGCCGTGCACCCTTGTCCTGGGTGTGGGTCTCCAGGTCATCCCAGGCATTGTTCAAGCTGTCCAAACGTGTCTGAACCTCGGGCTCAAATTCCGGCTTCTCCCGCATCAGCTCCTCGCCGTCTTGTTGTATTTTCATCAATCGATCCTTGTTGGCGGCGACCTCGGACTCGAAAGCTTGATGTCGCATGTATTTACTGTGAATGTTCTTGGCATCCCTGTAGGTTTCATCCTGGGCAGCGATTTGCTTGTCTTGCAGCCAATCAGCAAGCTGTAATCGAAGCAAAGCATGATTTCATACAATCACCACTGGTAACCAGCAAGATGAAGACGTGCATTAACCCTTAAATTCACAACTGCGCATTGAGGCGCGGATTTTGAATTTCCCGCCTCTAAGTACAGGAAATGAATGGTACTTGCGCCATTTTGCATGTCACGAAAACAGAGTTATCTTGGCTGCCTCTTGACTGATTTTCAAGCTGATTTCGGGGATTTTTGTGATGAAACATGAATGAAACAAGGTGTTACGAGGTGGATGAAGAGTCCAGATCCTTTAGAACCTTCCCAGAGGTGGATTACAACAGTTTTTTGAGTGATTTTAAAGGGAGTTAGCTTGAAATGAAAATTGATTGTTTCGACTTGTGTCAGCTATGTAGAGTCATAATACATGACCTGACATGCCTGATCCATGGATTTTGGCTATTTTGGGGGGAGGTTTTCATGTAGATGGTATTTCTGGTGAAATTTCCAGAATAATTCTGGGAATATAAGGGTAAAAGGATCATCATATTTGAAATAAGACTACAACAGTCACTAACTGTTCCCTAGATTGCAAATCATAGGTGTTCACTTGAAAGAACTTTCAAACAGATCTAAACTGAATTGTAGTAATTTCAGCCTCTGGCGATTTTGCCGACTTACATCGTCACAGTCTTGCAAGAACTGCTGCAGCAGAAGAGAATCTTTGAGCTTGTTCAACTGCTCATAGGCACGCTCACGGTTGGCAGTGCGTCTGGAAAGAAGATGTGAGGGTTTAAATAACAACACCAACCATTGAAAATAATTTGGCTTTCAAAATCACATCCCAAGGAAAATGGCGAGATTTTAAAACATGGAAGTCAAATAGAAAACATTCGATCTCTTCAGTGTCAAAATATCATGATACATGACTGAACAAGTGACTGTGGTACAAAAATTTCTCAAATTACCATCCAAGCCTTGGTCATTTTGGGAGGTGTAACCTACAATGTATTGTAATGGTACAATGTATTGTAATGGGGAATTGGAGGAATTAACGTCATGATGTGGCACTGTGAGTGGTGCAACCAAAGTTTTCTTTTTTCTAATGTTATTTCCATTAATTTCTTATGCGATGCCTTATGTGAGGGTCTGTGGGTTCGAGTCTGGTAGGAAGCTATTATATAAGTAACCTGTTATTATTTCATGTCCATTAATTTCTGCTGTGAAAACAATCTATTTGTTTTGGTCGCCTACATTAAAATTTTCATCATCTCGTTGCAGATGAAAATTTCTGCAATTTAATTGCTTTTTCCCCTCAAACTGAAGAGATAAATGCATGGATTGTTGTGTCTCATTACTTTCCTGTAGAAAGGTAAAGGTGTACAGGCCATTTATTCATGACGCAACATCAACACTTAAAATGGCGTCAATGACGTCGCAGCGGTCGCACCACTCACAGACCTGCCGGGATAAACATCACTTGGGTTCCTCATCCCAGCCATTAGGGAGGTTCTGCAATGTCTCCGAATTACGAAATACGAATATGCTTCGACTATGACGTCGAGCTAAAAAACAGAATTGTACCTTTCTTCGATATTGTCAGCTTTGAGGTTTATTTTCTCAGAGGCGTAGTGGTTCTCCTCCGTGAGCCTCTGGGCGAACTGGAGGACACCGTTAACCTTCTCATCATTGGCATCCATGGTGGTGATGAAAGCTTCGTGCTGCTTGATCATGTTTTCTGCCTGTTCGAGTGAGCCCTGCATAAGGATAAAGAAATACAGTCAGTTTCCCTTTGCAAATGGTTAATACACGTGTAAGAAACAATAAACAGATACATGTAAAGATACATAATGATGCGACATCCACAATTAGAAACCATGTAAGGGCTGAAATATCCCAGTCATTCTGAATAGATCATGAAACATAGACAATATGGTATTCTTGCATTCTCACACACACACAAGAAACATCGGATTCCTTGGATACTTCTCCTATAATGCGGGTGATCTACCGATGTTGCGACGAGTTTACGATCAGTTTGCGATTTGTTCACAACGGGTTTGCGACGAGTTAATGCCAAAAATAGTGCCAATGGCACTGTGCCCGCTTGGCTTGGAGCAGTATTATGCTATGTATCCTATTTACCCTTGATACAAATTTGACGAAGATCCATCACTTCGTTAGGGAGAAACAACACTTAATGTTTTGGGTTTTGGCCCCAAGTGACAAAGTCAAGAATCAGATTTTGCCGAAAATTCATCTGAGTTGTTACAGCCTAGAGGTAGATACATATATGTGCGAAGTTTCAAAGCAATCGGTCAAGCCATTACAAAAAGAGCCAATTTCGTAATTTCAGACAAACTTTGACCCCTGTGACCTTCCAAAGTAGGTCAAATTTAAAAACTCAAGTATTATCTTATGTATTCTCATTAGATATACCCATGATAAAAATTTGACAAAGATCCATCTCATGGTGAGGGAGAAATAGCACTTTTAGTGATTTTGGTTTTAGCCCCCTAGTGGCAAAGTCAAGAATCAGATTTCACGGAAATTCTGTCTGTAAGTTGCTATAACCTAGAGGTGAATGTGTACAAAGTTTCAACACGATAGCGTGAACCATTATCAAATTATAACCCTTTTAAATTTTTCACAAAACGCCCCCTGGAGGCCAAAGTAGGAATCCAACCGCACTCAAAATCGAACTCGACCTAGATCTTAGGCCCATATATACACCCACCAAGGACCAAAAAGATTCCTCGAAAAATAAAGGCGCTAGAGCGCTAACAAACCAAAGTTTACGGACGTACGGACGTACCGCCGTACGGACTAACGCACGACAGACCACCACTCAATGACCCCAACCACAGCATAAGCCCTGCTGGGCCTTGCGGCCAAGCGGGCTAAAAANCGTTTCATCTTTTCGAATTTTTCAGCACCCGAGCCAGCCACTCCCATGATTCCTCCAGTTGGCCTTCGGGCAATCGTCCTATCGCCAAACACAATAGTGGTCACATGGTCTGACACGACTCTCGGCCAAAATCAACACATCATCGATAATCGCTATTACACCGTACGCTATTCACTGACAAACTCCCGCAAATTCAAATATGCAAATTCAACAGATTTGAATGCGCATATTGATAATCTGCGACCGAACCAGCAGTATGAGTTTTCGGTGAAGGTCATTAAAGGTCGCCGAAAGTCGACGTGGAGTTTGAGTGTCATTAACTCAACATTTGAAGACGGTAAGGATTAAATTTTATTCAATCTTTGAAGCTTTTTTTGTGAGAATGACAATCTTATTCAATCTCTAAAGCTTGTTTTGTGAGGATGATAATAGTCAGTCTCTAAAGCTTGTTTCGTGAGGATGATAATCTTATTCAATCTCTAAAGCTTGTTTCGTGAGGATGATAATCGTATTCAATTTCTAAAGCTTATTTTGTGAGGATGATAATCTTACTCAATCTCTAAATCTTGTTTCATGAGGTTGATTATCTTATTCAATCTCAAAAGCCTGTTTTGTGAGGATGATAATCTTATTCAATCTCTAAAGCTTGTTCCGCAAGGACGGCAGTATTAAACCTTGTTTCATGAGGTTGATTATGTTATTCAATCTCTAAAGCTTGTGTTGTGAGGTTGATTATCTTATTCAATCTTTAAAGCTTGTTTCGTGGTGATGATAATCTAAGGGACCTTGTCCAAATTTCGCACACATTCGCGCCGTGCGAATTCTGGGCGAATTTAACCTGTAAATATTCGCACAGCCCTGTCTGGCGGTGCGATTTTTGTGACCCACGTCATTATTCGCCCCCAAATCGCCTAATATTCGCCTTGAAATCGCCTCAAATTCGCAGGCAGGATCATACAACGCGCCATGTGCGAATATCACACCGGACTTGACGACCTCGTTTTCGGCCATTTCACTGATGCGCAAAAAAGTTTTCATCTCGCAACAAACGGCCCTTCATGTACTCACTTATCGATATGGGACAAAGTTGGTGTGTAAGGACATGATTCCTCAGTAAGTAAACTTTTATTCACATGAATTTCAAATCTTTCTGGCATCGAGGTGTGTACCCTTACCATGGAGAGGCAATGGTTAGGCAAGGAGTAGGCAACAGAAAGGCAATTGCCATGAGCAATGAGAAGGCATTGAAAAAGTACTAAAGATCTTAGGCCCATATATACACCCACCAAGGACCAAAAAGATTCCTCGAAAAATAAAGGCGCTAGAGCGCTAACAAACCAAAGTTTACGGATGTACGGACGTACGGACGTACCGCCGTACCGCCGTACGGACTAACGCACGACAGACCACCACTCAATGACCCCAACCACAGCATAAGCCCTGCTGGGCCTTGCGGCCAAGCGGGCTAAAAAATCATAGCCGCTGGTTCAGCTGCAATTTGCACTCACGATTCGTTCACGACTAGTTTGCGACTCGTTCACGACTGATTTCTGTTGGTGACTAGTTTGCGACGAGATCAAACATGTTTGATTTGGTCGCAAACTCATCGTAAAGTAGAATGTAGGCTCTATTGCAGGCGGTTTGACCAATCCACGTCCAGAATGATGTCACGTGACGCTACACTGTCTGACGTCGTAGAAACAGGGCCGATTCCATCGGAGACGTATTTTTCGGTGGATCAGCTTCAACGTCATGTAATTTTTCTCACGACAAGTTTGCGATTCGTTCCAAACTGCCGTCGTGAACTAATCGTAAACTTGTCGTAAAGTAGGCGGATCACCCGCATTAAATCAATAGCAGCTTTTGGGGAAATTTTTACAAATTCCAACACGATTTGGCTTCAGGAGTTATACTTATGTGGAATAAATGTGGGAGAAATATTGTCCGATCAGTGTCCCTCGCAGGAGAATATTTTTTTAAACCTGATCATGAGGGATACAATTCCCTCTCAAATAAGTACCCTGTCACCGAAATCAGAAAGCCGAGAACTAAGTTTGTGGACCTGGGTCCATATTCATAAATTTACTTAAGTCAAAGTGTGACACTTATCTTTTGTGTTGAACAAAGGATAAATGTCACACTTAGACTTAAGTAGTTTTTAAATATGGGCCCTGTAGTACTGATGTTGGTAACTACCTAGATATTTTCATCACAGCAATTGAGAATCAAGGCTCTTCCCTTTTGCTATAAATCATAACAACATTTAACGATCAAAGCCTATAGGACACGGTGCATGCTATGATCTAAAACATCAACTACTTCACTATGTACCACAAAATAAATAGTAGTCAAAAAAAGAACATAGTTGCAGGGTGATCTAACATGGATGGTCTATCTACTTTGCTATACAAGAAATGAGTCAATTTTGACACTTTTTTTGGACGGGATAGTTTCACAGGACTTCTGTTAATTTCGCTCAGTGGATCTATACACAAACGGTCTCATGCAGTTGAGAACAATGATGCGGTTAGGGACCTTGTCCAAATTTCGCACACATTCGCGCCGTGCGAATTCTGGGCGAATTTAACCTGTCCGAAATTGTTGCGAATTTGTATAAAATCGCACAGCAAAATTTCGCCTCAAATTCGCCCTCTGCAAATATTCGCACAGCCCTGTCTGGCGGTGCGATTTTTGTGACCCACGTCATTATTCGCCCCCAAATCGCCTAATATTCGCCTTGAAATCGCCTCAAATTCGCAGGCAGGATCATACAACGCGCCATGTGCGAATATCACACCGGACTTGACGACCTCGTTTTCGGCCATTTCACCGATGCGCAAAAAAGTTTTCATCTCGCAACAAACGGCCCTTCATGTACTCACTTATCGATATGGGACAAAGTTGGTGTGTAAGGACATGATTCCTCAGTAAGTAAACTTTTATTCACCTGAATTTCAAATCTTTCTGGCATCGAGGTGTGTAGATTTTATCGATTACACATGACTCACAAGCCGACGAAACAGTCAGCGTGACACCATTTTGAAGTCAGCTGGCCTAGTTTGATTGACAGCTCAATTAGAATATGCCACGTGCGAGGCGCTATAAACTCTGCTAGGTAAATGCTGATTTAGCAACTTTGAGGCATCTGTAGTAAATAAACAAATCCAAAGTTTATTTCCACGGATAAAATTGCAATTCATTCATGAACACATTGTCAAGAAAGTCGGGAAGTAGGCCGACTCATCAACCTGCCGTATGCAAATTTCATTAGCCATATTATGGGATGGAAGTCAATGGAAGTCTTACCGCGACGAGGGGAACCTGATAAAAACCATCAAAATCTCAGTCAATTTGATCGTTTTTCATGAATCAAGGCCATGTTTATAAAAGATTGTATTCATTTGTTGATAAGAGTAAAAATACTTGTGAGTTTTGGTGAAAAAAACGATGTTTACTGAGCAAAGATTGTGGCCTAAATTTTAATGTTTACATCGGCGAACATCCATGAGGTGAAGCTGGCCTGACGCCAACTTCATGACTTGTTGGTTCTTTTCTCCCGAAAGCAATTGTAAAATGATCATGTTCAATCAAGTCCAGTGCACAATAAAAACGTGCATGCATTGCTGCTGCATCGAGAGATGCTGAAGATATTCGCACAGCGAATATTTCGCCCCAAATTCGCAACAGAATCGCACAGAAATCGCCTCGCATTCGCCCACGAAACATGACCGACAGCCAGCGCGAATTTCAAATTCGGACACGACGTGCGAATATATTCGCACTGAAATCGCGACCGAACGAATTCGTGTGTGCCTATTCGCAGCGGCACATGCGAAAATATTCGCCTGTAATTCGCACGGCGCGAATGTGTGCGAAATTTGGACAAGGTCCCTTAGTTCAGTTTTAACAGCCGAAATAGATTCTGAAAGGACAGAAATTGGCATTAGTATTTTGTTTGTTACATAATCAATGGCAGGCACTCTCCTGTCCACACACTGTAATGAAAATATGTCTTGCAGTTAGTGATTTCATGTGAAGGATCCCCGACGAGCAGCTCAGATAAAGAATACGAATAAAGAATAGCAAATGGTTTTACTTCAGGTTTGTACAGAATTGCCTGGCCTGATATAATAACCGAAGTCACCCTCCAGAAATTTTGCCAATTTTCGACCCCAAGCGGGGTCTTCTTCAGGCTGGCACTTTCAAGTCGAGCTACCAGGTTTGGCCAATTTTCTTCTGGTAGCTCGACTTGAAAGTGCCAGCCTGAAGAAGGCCCCGGTTGGGGGCGAAAATTTGCAAAATTTCTGGAGGACGACTTCGGCTATTATATCATTTTGTGTGTCGCCTTTTGTGCTCTTTTTTCGGGTACAGAATTTGTATTGCAAAATTCAAGTAAAAGCATTTACTAGTCTTTATTCATATGACCCATGGTTCCATCTACCCCCCAAATGTGCGCCTTTCAAGCAATTCTTCGTAAACCAACTCGGAATACACCAAAGGCTATGATGCCACCCCTGATTGGAAACTGACTGTTCATGGACAGTGTCTAGAGTCCGATCACATTTAATCACGGCGAAGTGAGCGACAACTCTCACAAGTGCAACACTTTTGACGCCATTTGTCCAAGTCAAAATCCACCTTAAAATTTGTCTAAGTTAAAATCCATATTTTTGCATGAAGATACCCAAAAGCAGAAATGATGTGAATGAAGTGACTGGTGAATGTTGGAGTAGGACTAGCAGAACAGCGTGCCTCTCTTTAAGTATTAAGAGGGTATGGTGAAGGTTTCAGTCATGATATATTTGAGAACAATAGCCTTGAGGAACTCCTTTATGTTGAGGAGCATTCTAAAATGGCCGGTGTTATTTACCCGACGGTCGTGTAGGCAGTGAGGAAAATTGATACTGCGTACCCAAAGGCCGTGTAGGCAGTGACGAAAAATTGTACTGGTTACACGACCGTCGTGCACGGACTGATGTAATGCGAATTTGGGGACCCGACGGTCGGGTCAGGAACGATCGATTTCTTCACTGTGTACACGACCGGTCGTGGCTGTAGTGGAGAATCTATGGTTTTAGGTACACGACGGTTCGTCTGTCATGTTTGAGCTGGGAGACCTTAATTGGACCCCATACAGTACTGCCTATATAGCTGACCCCGACCATAACCACTCGGGGGCCGATTTAATCCTACCCCTAACCCCCACCCAACCCTCCTGGCGCACACTCCTTTTCACATGCCCCCTAAAAACCTTTTAAACCACTGCCAAGGCGGGAAATCGAACGACGTCACGGTCGTGTACCGAAATGTTTTTTTCTCGGTGCGTACACGACCGTCGGGTAAATAGTTAGTGCGTTCTAAAATACGGGCCATTATTTCAGAACATGAATTGAGAGGAAACAAAGAGTGCTTGTAGAAATGTAAATTAGAGTGCCAGAGTTCTAGAGTCATAGATGAAGACCGAACAGTAGTAAGGGCAAGTTAAAAGTGGAATTCGATCAATGAAGATTTAGAAGAGAGAGACTCATTATTCGCCCTCCGTGTAAAATATAACACAATCATTCGCGACTATATTGGCAAGTGAAAAGCACAATACGAAATTGACAAGGTCTTTAACCACATAAAATTTTTGATGGCACAATCATTAGATCGTACATGTATAAAGGGGTTCCAGTCGCGCAAACCATCTCAGTCATGTTGCTTTCATGGGCTGACTTTCTGCATACCCATGCCCATCTTCATCACCAGCATTTGATTTGGCCACAGTCAGATTGTACTGAACGTTGATACAATCTGAGGCAGGTTTGAGTGGGTATATGTTATCTAGGGTCTGAAGGTCCGTGGGTTCGAGTCTGGTAGGAATCTATGTCTTTCACCTTAGAAACCTGTTATTATTTCATGCCCTGTATGTTATCTAGGATGTACACTGCACTCAGATAATCACTTCAGTACATGTCACTTCTTGGCAGCTTCCATTTCACAGAAAAATACAGGCTGTTGGAAAAGACACGTGTTAGTTCTGTACATGACCATTGAACAATTTTGTTAGTAAATACAACCACACACTTTGTTAAGTTAGTACATTTCACTATTTGTACAACTTCCTAACAATGAAATGAGAATTCATGGGCTAAATTCTTGATGAGTTTTAAATTTGTTTCCTCATCTAGACTGTTTGAATGATGGAGTAATGAGCTTCCACAGGCAGATAAGTGCAGGCCTCTCTACTCCAACTAAGAAGATGGTCGGATGCCATTTTTGGCTAGAAATGCTTCAAGAAGTCAAGCTTTTATATTTAAATCAACAGATTTATATAAAGGACAAGGGACAAAACAGCATTAGTTCACGAAGAATGTCATCACAGTTGTTAACGAAGAAGTGCATTTAGTAGAGTATGCGAGACGAAATCTATTGCTGACAAGAACATCCTCAGCAGGATTTCAAACTGGCATGAATTCGAATAAGACCTTTATATATGCAGCTAAGGTCCCAGTAAATAAACCCCACTAAGGAAATGGGCCAGTATCACCATCAGTATCAATGTACATGTAATACATTTATAGGCCCTAAAAGCAACTGTAAAGGAGATATACCAGCTCAAAGAGTATTTTGGCGGCCATATTGGATTTATGCTGATTACGCAATTTCCCATCATCAGATTTTGGGTGGGATGTTCCTTGATATGCATACAACAGGTTCCAGTCATAAAACCTTCCATTGCAATTTGTTTGGGGTCACACTAATATTTACTGGACTAAATGTGGGTGGCAGGATCTAAGGTGTCCACGACTACGGTGTAATGGAGCTGAACGACTAAAGCTACACTTAACTGTGTACCACCAATGCCCAGTGCCCAGAACCATATAACATTTGCTCAGTACTGATGGAATTTCTAGTGACTCAAAATAAGTTTCAATGCAAGTGACGGTGTGGCACTAGCACATGATGGTATTTCACCTCCAAAACATTACGCCCATCTAAAGACAATGGGGAACTGGAGGAACTAACGTCACGACGTGGCGCTGTGAGCGGTGCGACCGAAGTTTCTTATTTCTAACGTTATTTCCATTTATTTCTGGCATGAAAACAACCCTTTTGTTTCGGTTGCCTGGCATTAAAATTTACATAGTCTTGTAGCAGATGAAAATTTCTGCATTTTTTGGTGCTTTTTTCCTTAAAATGAAAAGATAGGATGG
>NMRB01002261.1:97056-107550 GCA_002633025.1 Notospermus geniculatus
GGCTTTCATTAATTTTTCACTGTTGATCAGGGTTCTGCCCAGGATTTGTTGAGTGCTGGACACAAATGGTATAGGAGTTCATTACCAGGGGTAAGGGCGGGGACGCGTGTGTGGATTTTGGCAGGGAACGAACTGCATATTTTGGCCGGAAAGTCCTCATCGATCCGAGTACGGCATTTGGGCACTGGAACATGGCATGGTCATGCCGGAGTGAGTGAAAGAATGCAATGGAAAACACCAGAAAGGGGCTTATTTTTGAGTTTGACTACCGGTATGTCATGACATTTGGTGTTCCCAATGTCAAATCTGCCCAGAGCATATTTGCTAAAATTGCACAGTGGTTTCTATCATAAACGATATTTCCGACACCTGTAGTTTAATGATATGAGTTACAGTATGTTTCATTCGATCTACAGACTAGAGATTGCGCGACGATTTTATGAACATCATTGGGACTTAGTTCACTGTGCATGGCGCAACGATTAGGCCAAGTATTCCACATCGTCGGACTGCGTTAAACATGGTGGGCAGTAATGAGGGGTTTTTCTGTGAGTGACGTGCGCTCGTTCCAGCTCCTAGGCGGGGCTGCCCAGCATGGGCAGAACTCTGTTGAACAAGGGACCTTGCTTGGTACTAGCAGGTGAAACATCAGCACAAGTTTGCTGCAACCACATTGTGCATCTAGACTGATCAGAAGAAATTGCATTTGGCCCCAAATCTTTCAAAATGCTCGCATTATGTCATGAAAATTGACATGCTCATGCACAACATCCAGGTCCCAGGGGTGTCAACAGACATCTCCAGTTCTCTCTGTGGATATGTACTACCATCATGCATGGTATACCATTCGTTGCGGATGGAAGGAATTAAACCCGATTTAAACATTTTTCAAACAAAAATCAAGAGACCTCATTCTATTAAGGGGCTGCTAATGCACTTACAGCACATGTGTTTTTTTAACTTGAACTTTTTTAAAATTGGGGTTTGGGCGTCAAATTTAGGCAGTCATCACCGGCTTGCCGCTTCTGATGAAAGCCCTATACTGAGCAAGACCTATTGGCCTTGACTGTCAGGTGAATATCATGGAACTGAATCTCCCACACCATTCTTATCTAACCCAGCTGTGACCGGCACTATCAAACATGGCTGCTATGACTCACTGGCAATCAATGGTTTGATTAATATGCAGACCCGATACATGGCGTATTCACGCAGGCCATACACCGAATACTGGTATGCATGGATTGCTGCGAAGTATTATGGCTATACTATGTGATATGGCACATCACAATACAACAGCATTTGACTAAATCGAAATGGCCCAGATAAAAAATAGGGGCATATCATCAGGCACAAATAAGGTGTATTCATAGCACAACAATGTCTAATTCTCAGTATGCCTTTATTTTGATATCCGGCAGTTGTGCGTTCAGGTCATATGGGCATGAAAAGGCAACAACATGGCAAGCCATCAATCATCAACCCTGACCTGATGTGACCATGTCCATGCATATTCACTGAACAGGTCGAAACCAACCACTGGATCTCTTTGCAGTATTATGTTCACGATGTATTATTATCACATAATTTATGTCAATAATATTGATACCTGGTGGTTTTTTCAATACCGTAACATCAGGTAGCTTGATGACACATCATCAGTCTGTACACTTGCAGACAATCTGGCGAACAAGCTTGAATGATAAACACTGAAATTAATATCCATCAGGGAGCCACGGTGATGTGGTGGTTCGGGCCTCCGACTATCGGTCAGAGGGTCCCGGGTTCGAATCCCACTCGGCGCGAGACTTTGGGCAAGTCACTTTGCCTCACTGACCTCTCTCCAGTGACGGTGACTTCGACGACGTTGCGTCGAGTCGACCATTGCTGAATCATGGATTGCGTCACGTCAGCTGGTTTCAGATTGAGGTTCTGGTTGCGATTTCGGCGGAAGTGCGCAGATCTGTGAATTCGGGATTCGTCTATCGGACTATGCCACTCTCTAAACGTTTTCACAAACTATTCCCTGATGGGATAGATTTGTGCGTTATGAACTCCAGTGGGACGATCGAAGTGACAGTAGGCCTACTTCGCAAGTGAATTTCGTAACTATTAAGAACACCGGCCACCAGCTGCTTATTTACAAAGTCATCCACACCATTCCTGGCAGTTGTAGACAACCTGACACCAACCGGCTTAGGCCTGATCACTGAAACCTAGTTTATCAAACATCAGCAGTGTATTTCAAATAGCAAACACTTGGCTTAGTCTACACACAGTAGAATCAACAGCCGGGGCAGTGCCATGAATCAGTCTGGGCCTGGTGCCTGGGACAATCAGACAGATTGGATCAATACTGGTGTCCCAGTACTATATCATGTGTGAACGTAGGCCTTTGTAAAGGCAAGTGTGTTCAGCCATATGCAAACTATCAATGAAAAGCAGTCTCAAATAGTCAATTTTCGTTCTCTCAACCATATCGCCTAGTGCATAATGAATAGATTCCTATTTCATGACCAGAGCAAATAAACCATTGAATTGAACAGAGTACAGACAGATCAACAGGAATTAGATATTTCATGTGTCCCAAAAAATTAATTGAGAACTGCTATCTGCGACAACTACTCATGAAGACCTAGATTTACTACAAGTATTCCATAGTGAATTCAATAGATATCAATGCCCCTCCCTCCTCAGTTGGTATGTGACCTCGAAAATTCATGGACATGGTTGTAAGTAGGACATGAAGCAGTATAGAACTGAATAAAACATTTCCCGTGACAAACTACAGAGATCAATATTTCTCTAAACCATCACAGGTGATGTGTATTTGCAGTAAGAGTTAGGAATGTTAGGCCGCCGCATCTTTTAGAACTGTTGCTCTGTAAGATAGGAGGCAGCCAAACTCTTTACTGCAAATATGCATCACCTGCAGGCGCGGATCCAGGGGGGCACACCCGGCGCGTGCCCCCCCCCCCTATTTTTCGGTAACCTACGTTAGAAAAATTGCCCTTTTTCAATGTGCCACAGAATTGTCTTGTAATCTGTCCCGCAGCTGCTGGGAAATCGCACCAACGGCCTTCTAGATTTCAAAATTTTCTTTGCAACTTCGGCGCTCACCTTCATTGGCCCGCCGGTGGCCTTCTGTGCCCCCTTTACCAGAATCCTGAATCCGCCCCATGGCAGAAGATCGACATACAAGGGGAGAAGAGAACTGAGGGCAGGGTTTGTACACCTCCTGCCTGCCAAATTTCCATGACATTTCCAGGACTTTCCAGGGCAGGAATGGCAAAATTCCAGGACACTTTGCGGCATGGAAAGCACAAAATTTCAAGATACATGTACATGTACTCTCCCAAACTGACTTGCCGCCAAATTGATGCACAGATGTCTTTATTTTGATGATTTTGTTTTTTTTTTGAAAGGGACTCGATTTTCCATGACAATTCCAGGACATCTTGGTAATTTTGCTGATTTTCAAGGATTTCCAGGCCTGGATTTTGTTAACTCAAAATTCCATGACATTCCAGGTTTTCCAGGATGCGTACGAACCCTGTGAGGGACTTGCCAGTGACATGCAAGTTTCTCAGCCAGCCCCCTCACAAATAGGGCATAAAACAACATCCTTTGAAAACAGTTCGCCTAGAAGTCAATCTAGAAAAGGCCGGAAATACGGCATTTTTGTTCTTGTTTTTTTCAGTTCGCTATTGAAGATGTGCCCGAGAATTTTGCTCAAATTTGGATTTGCTGCCTGTACTTGATGTAGTTCAACTGAAGCATTAGTATATTTCTCTTCAAAGTAGACGTAAAGTATTCCGATGTCATTTTTTTTAACATTCTGGAGCCATTTTGGCAACAAATGTAGCATTCTTACCTGGAATCTAAGGATAATGGTCCAAATGAGACCCAGAGTGAGTCTGGGATTTCCATCGACGATGTCATGCGCACCCATGTTTTCAAGGTGGACACGCTGCTCGTTTAGGAAAGTGAGTGACTTGTCCACATTTTCTAGGCAGTGAATTCTCATTTTTCCTTTGGTCGGGTATGGCTAGAAGAAAGAAGAAAGCATTGTTAGCTCAGCACGTTTTTGCTGAGCACATAATGCAGTCAAATTCCGAGCTGCAAGCGACTGTTTTATCTTCAGAGACCGTCCAGAAGATGAACAGCCATGGATCCGCCAACAAATCTGTAAAATTGACTGTGAAATTCTGAAAGTAGGAGCAAATCATTGAAATTCACTGCAGATTTCAATGTTTCTAGCACAGTGCGCCCCCTCTTTCCCAAAATCGTGGATACCCCCGATGAAATAAATACATGAACTTAGGATCCTTTTACCAAGCCTGAGAATAACGTTTTTATAGGCACCTAACAAAGTGTCAGACAGAGTTTGTTTTGTGCCGGACACTTGGGATTTACTGCCTGACATGTAATGGATTATCTATGTACAGACTTGGAATTGGTGCCTGACATTTTGTCAGGCAGCAACTGTCTGGTGCCTGACAAATTACAGTTTGGTGCCAGACAATGTCCTTGTCCTGCCACTTATTCTCAGGCTTGTTTTACGGGGGTAGAGATTTGCAAATGTCTCATGGACCATATTTTTTATGACATACAGTCCTAAAAGAACAAACGTTTCCACGATTCAGACCCTCTGCGCTGCCATGTCTAGTACATTGATACATACACCAACACAGTAGGGATCTCAAACTTATAGACAATTCTCAAATTGACGTAAACGAGAAAGATCTGCGCACTTCCGCCGAAATCGCAACCATAACCTCAGTTTGAAACTGAATGACGCAACGCAGAGAATCCCACGACAGTGACTTCGATGACGTTGATCCATCGCTGAATCATGGATTGTGTCATGTCAGCTGGTTTCAGATCGAGGTTGTGGTTGCCATTTCGGCGGAAGTGCACAGATCTGCGAATTCGAGAATCGCCTATTCTAGTGGAATTTATCTAATATGCAACTCATTAATTCACTAATGAACTCTCATCAAAGTCTAACACGGTTCCTCGCATTCTTAGTTGGCATCCCACATTACAGCAGTTCCAACCTGATTATGCCCGCTACTGATGTTCATCACAAAATGACACTTACCAATCTTTCTCCAGACAGAACTTCTAGCAACTTGATCAACATGTGACCATCTCTTAAATCCACATACAAGTCGTTGATCTTACAGTTGACGCGTGCCAAGTGTGAGTTCACCCATTTAGTGAACGTTTTCTTCTGTACCATTTCACGCTCATCTGAAAGACACAAGAAGAAAGATCTTGGTGCATTAGAGATATAATTTGAGAGAACTTCACCATTCTTAATTCGACCGTTGATCCATAAATCGTAGGTGGTGAATTCCACGTTTCTTGTCTCCCATCAGCTTCATGCCTTCCTGACACACCAAACAAGCAACAGACAAATCCCAAATTGATGTAAACAAGAAAGATCTGCGCATTTCCGTTGAAATCGCAAACAGAACCTCGGTCTGAAACTGAATGACGCGACGCAGAGAACCCTACAACAGTGACTTCGACGACGTTGCGTCAGAGTCGAGCATTGCTGAATGTGAGTGAATCATGGACTGCATCACGTCAGCTGGTTTCAGGTCGAGGTTGTGTTTGCGATTTCGGTGGAAGTGCGCAGATCTGGGATTTGTCTATCACCTTGTCCTACATTGATCACCACAAGGCATCAAAGACAACAAAATATAGATATGAATCCTGATGTTGTCCATTTCACTTTCATTTTCATTTCACCTTGGATGACATGCTTACGAGTAAAATCCTTCATGTATTTTTCCAATACGTCAGAATGGACGGATGCCTTTCTTTTCCAAGTCTCAAGACTTGGAAGAGGTTGACCAGGCGACACCGAAAATTTCCTATACATCCGCTGAGAACACACAAGCCCCGTCTCCGGAGTAACTGACACCGACAGTCTATGAGGTTCATCAATGCCTGAATCTGGTGACAAAGACACCTTTTGAGGTGTTCTTTGACCAGGATCTGGGGACAATGAGAGACGACGTGTCATGACGTTCATCCCTGAATCAGGGGCCAAAGAAAGCCTCCTCAACATATTTAGTTTCACAGATCTAAAATTCCTTCCTTCCCCTATCCAGAATGTCGTGATTCTGTCAAATGACGTTCTGAGGAGGGGAAATGGGGTGACTTACTTTATATTAGATTTTTACACAGCCTGATAGCAACAATAAAGATTATATTGATAAGCAAGTGACCGCAACTTTCAAACCCACGGACCGGACATTTGGATCATAAACTCGGTGACAAATACCCACAACAGGTATATAACCGTCCATGTTGGAGACATACAGTCTAAAGCCTCAGGACACTTCCATATCCAAGTTCCATATTTTGATACATTCATTCAATCTATTGGAAATTTAATAACACTAATTACTGTTTAAAAATAGTAATTAGTGTTATTAAATTTCCAGCCTTTGATAGTTTAAGGATGTCACAAATCTTTCAAGGCTCGGTGGGCAACAATTGGTGCCAATCGCACATCGCACTTGCGATGTTTGCAATTGCACGAGATGTACCCTGCATGTTTTGCGATTATGCGTGCATCTGACCAGTCCATTATTTGCATCCAAGGTTCTGGCTACAAACGTCAATTCCTGAGTTCCAGGGCAAGGCAAGACAGGAACACGGTAAGCCTGCCTACATGTAGGCCTATAGAATACACATGTAGTATGTATACCAACACTTCAATCTAAGATTTCATATCTCAACTACCAGAACATAGGTTTCGACACTTTGGATCATGGAACAAGCACAGCATTGAACGTCCCCCGTCGCCCCGGGTGCAAGTTCGACGGGCCTGTATTTTGAAGATTCCGTTCAGTATTAATGGCACAATAATAAACTCGGTGACAAATACCCACAACAGGTATATAACCGTCCATGTTGGAGACATACAGTCTAAAGCCTCAGGACACTTCCATACCCAAGTTCCATATTTTGATACCTCCATTCAATCTATTGGAAATTTAATAACACTAATTACTGTTTAAAAATAGTAATTAGTGTTATTAAATTTCCAGCCTTTGATAGTTTAAGGATGTCACAAATCTTTCAAGGCTCGGTGGGCAACAATTGGCAATGGTGCCAATCGCACATCGCACTTGCGATGTTTGCAAATTTGCATGAGATGTACCCTGCATGTTTTGCGATTATGTGTGCATCTGACCAGTCCATTATTTGCATCCAAGGTTCTGGCTACAAAAGTCAATTCATGAGTTCCACTTCCAGGGCAAGGCAAGACAGGAACACGGTAAGCCTGCCTACATGTTGGCCTAGAATACACACATCGGGCTGTCAGAGTGGCGCAATGGAAACATCGGCGCCTGTCACCTCTGAGGTCGCGGGTTCGATTCCCGGTCGGGTCCGTGTCTCATGTGATAGAGAGGGCGACTCTCTCTGACAGCGCAGTTTTTCTCCGGGCACTCCGGTTTCCTCCTGCATTACATTAAATCGCCCAATATTGTCTATAGAACCAACAATGCCGAATTTGGCGCTCGGTTCTCAACTCAATATTTTAATACACATGTAGTATGTATTTACCAACACTTCAATCTAAGATTTCATATACTCAACTACCAGAACACAGGTATCGACACTTTGGATCATGGAAAAAGACACCTTCATCCTTGGGGCAGTTTCTGTGTCAGTAGAAAGGCAGTAATTTTGACAACTTCATGATCATGCAGCCAAACAACGCCGGCAGCCATTTTATTTCTACCAAACCAGAAAGACTGATAAAACCATACCTTTGAGCTCCTTGATTTTAAGCTGGAAGATATCCTCCCCCGTGGAGACATCATGATCAGGCATAGTTAGCGGAAGGGACTAGTAGCGGCGAGCGGCGAGCGGCATAGGCGCACGGACGGCCGGTATTTTCAAGTCCCCCTCCGAGGGCTCCGGGGGACAAAAAGACACCTTTGTCCTTGGGTCAGTTTCTGTGTCCAGTAGAAAGGCAGTAATTTTGACAACTTCAGGATGGCCAAACAACACCGGCAGCCATTTTATTTCTACCAAACCAGAAAGACTGATAAAACCATACCTTTGAGCTCCTTGATTTTAAGCTGGAAGATATCCTCCCCCGTGGAGACGTCATGATCAGGCATAGTTGTCGTCTTAGACATTTTTGCTTCATATATGTCCGCCAAAAGTGTACATGGAAATGTGTTTTGAGAAACTCCACAATACAGGCCCAGCACAACTCATCGATCGCCGGCTGCGTTCCACGGACCAAGCCCTACCAGCACTTCCAACATGGAGTTATTTGTTCCATTGCAGAACATTATCAAATCGAGAAAATTACCCCCAACTCAAATTTGCCTGCAATCTAGGTCATCCTTATTATTTGCCTGCCATTATATCATGAAATTAGGGTTATTAACGGTAATAACCCAGCTTTGAAATCTGCAAAATACAGTAAAACTGAACTGCAGAAGCTCTTGCTCAGTCATAAGCCTACACCACAGTTGCACACACCCATGGTGATCGCATCCTGCTGCAAAATCTGTCCTCGGCACATAATGCATAAAGGTAAGTGAAGCATCTTTTAAAATCTAACTGCGATCTCCGTCGATCATATTGTCGATTTCCACAGCAACTCAATGTTATCCAGCAGCTTATTGTCAGTCTGTTTTTGATACCTCTCACAGTCCAGGCAGTGCCAGGGTTTCATGCTATGGGAATGGGGGATAGGCAATTTATCCCAGGATGAATTTGAGATGGGGTGTATCCCCTCCATCAATAGCCCTATACAAAGAAACATAATAACTTCCAGCCCCCGTTTGTCCGAGACCGGCAACTACCTTCGGCTTCAAAAAAGGGTTAATAGAATTTTTGCCTTGTGCTACACATATACTTCACTCTTCAGCCATGAAGCGGTTGCACTGATCCCCATCATTTTTACTCGAGGAAACTTGCAGTCTGTGAATCTGATTAGTTTCAGAATCAGAGTTTTAAACCCACATCATACCAAGATCCATGGACACAACCCCCAAGAGGGCTTGTCTAGTGTAGTGGTCAGGTAGTGCCAATTAAATAACAAATTTTATTCTTTCTCGATAACCCACTGCTCTGACTGCCCTAAGCACAGCAAACTAGGCGATATCACAAGTGAGCAAAATCGGCTGTTGACGTCAAGTAATGTGTGCGCTTCTATTTTTGCTACAATACATCACTGATTTTGGATATCCCATTCCCAGAGAGAACAAGAAGCCACACTCTCAACCTCAGCAAAACCCACCCGACCTATAAAGTTTATACTATACTAGACCAGACAGTCATCATTTACAATCTGAAGAGATTGAAATAATTGCTTCCTGAATGATCAATTAGATCTGTTAGTGTTACATGAACCTCCGTCAATCGCATGTAAGTCTGGACGCTGAAATCCTGATGTAGTACTATGATCCATTCAACTACTGATGTCGCTGAATGGATCATACTATACAATGCCTCAGCAGAGAACCAGGGGCCTGTTTCAAAACGTGACTAAGACTTTAAGGTAATGGTACCTTTAATTTAACCAAAAATGGAAAATGCATGGAGTTAATGGTAGCATTAACTTCACTTTATAAAACAAGCCCCTCGTCCTACAGCAGGCAGTAACAACACTCACAGGGTATTAAGATACCCAGCCGTGACGTTTTCGACTGAGTAAGTGTAATTTGTATTTTATACTGATGGTGTATACTCAACGCCAGAAAAGCAGATCTCATGGTATGGTTTAGACCCATCCTGCATGACTACTCTCACGCCAACACACATTTTACGTATTTGCCGCTGCAACTATTCATCGTGAACATCATGACAAGTGTATGAAACATCAATCACACACTCGACAGCCCAGTCACAGGCGAGGCACATACGCTGTACACCAGTAGCTGCGCCAGACCAGTCACAGGCGAGGCACATACGCTGTACACCCGTAGCTGTGCCAGAGCTTGCAATATATTCACTCGACTTATTGATTTCTCTTGGATGCTTTTAGTCATGACTGCAGCCTGTTTACATGGCACTTGTACCATATATATCGACTTTGGCTGAGTGGAGTGACACCATGGAAGTGGTGTGATAATGATATTCCACTGTTAATAAATTACCCAACCAAAGGCCAGTGTTCTCCAACTCCTATACCACGGGTACACGGCGCCACACCAAATTTTCTTGCCGCCAACCTAAACGCCGAACGGACTGTTCCCGCCACACCAAAAAAGTCTGCCGCCACAGAAAAAAACTGCCCGCCACGGCTGACGAAAGTTACGCTGAAGCAACCATATCGCACACAAAGTCAATATTTGTAATCATGCATCATGCTAACCACAGGCCTAAACCACAAACACCACACTCGAGCACGACTTGTCGGCATCATCCTTTGATCTTCCCACGATCTGACAGTGGCCTGGGACCGTCAGTAGTCAAATGTCATTCAAACATCATGTTTGATTGACA
>NMRB01002262.1:0-30882 GCA_002633025.1 Notospermus geniculatus
TTTGAATTTTTTTTTCGACAAGTCAAAGACAAGTGGGAAATGATCTCTATAAAAGATTTCATCCAGATGGTCATGAAATGTCCCATCAGTATTATGAAATAGCATTGTTTTTTTTTATCTAAAGATGTCAATTTGCGATATTGAACAAAATGTTTATTTTTTCAAAAAATTGCTTTGGAATTTTTAAACGGTTTTCATGGTTGATACTAGTGGGCCATAGAGAACAACTTCCAAGCATTAGTTTCTCTGGGCAATTTCTCTCAACTTTCTTCAAGTTAAAACCTGGTGTGGACAACCTTCAACATCCTTGGTATCAGAAATGGACTACATGTATATCTTACTTTCGTTTTTCCACAGGCACAACACCCCACATATCAAGGCCGTCTTCAGTCAGGGTACCAGTCTGGAAATGAGAACGTCAATGTGAATTGAAATGAGGTTGTGGGAAAATCTGTCACTGAAGGGGTTAATAAATCACTGATATCAACTGAATATCATATGGTAATACTAGAAATTGATGTTTTCCCCAACACGAATGAGATACCGCGTGACAAACTTTGCTACGCGCTGGCTCTGCGATCGATCGACCCGTCGCGATGTCATTGACTTCATTTAAACTGCTGATGAAAAAGTGACCTGTACATTTTTCTACAGGAATAATGAGACAAAAACGTTACTTTTAACTTCAGACAATAGAGAAGTTTGGGTTTTCCGTCTGAGAAAATCTCAGTCGAGAATTTTCCCAGCGTCGAATGGTTTTCGGTGTGACTCGTGTGTCCATTTGGGTTTCTCGGTTCCACCCCGAGAACGGGAAGTTTAGGTGTCAATGCTCCAGTGTCCCGCCATTTCATGATATGACGATAATTTTGCAAAATTTTGGTCAACGAATTCATTTGTCATAATGTCATGATGACATCATGTACATCGTGTACTTGTAGTGCAGCAACACAGTCTGTGTGTGTAACCCCTCCTCGCATCATGATTTGTGTGCAAAATGCATCATATTTGCACGTTTAGGCACCTAGGTGTGTCAAAACCATTTCTACAGGGGTTAGAGCGGATTAAATTATTACCTTTTACTTGTTAAACATGTCTTCTCTCAAGTTTCGTCTCGGAACCAGCGTCAGGAACCAGAGCGAAAACGGCATCTTCCTTTCCGAGAACGTCAACAACGATGTCAAACGTGGTGACGTCATACGCAAGTTTTTCAGTATTTCTCAGCAGAAATTTTCTCGGATGGGAAACCCAAACTTATCCAATAAATGTGACTGTCTTTGAGAAAATCCTGTCAAAATCACTGGGGAGTGACATAGGCCTTGATCATACCTGCCATTTTTTGCACAATCGATAAGGCTTTATTTACCGCAAACAGACCACTGTTTTGTCATTGCGACGACACTCTCTACATTGTTCAGCGACTTTTGGCCGGGTTTTGCTGACAAATTTCAGTCAAAGCATTTTGAATCAAAAAACATGAAACCAAACATCTTCGATAATCAAGGGCGATCTGCTCACCACTGCGTTACATCGCACATCACCCTTCGAGAAATACACCGGTCCGCGGCGTATCTTGGCACGATGCCAACTTTACCGGTCGACCAATCATGCACTTTATATCGGGTCTCCGGCTACCACTATTTGTACTACGATTCAAATTTTACAACACCGGTTCTGATTGGCCTCCTCTTCGAGAGGCAGCGGATTCGCCGAGGCCCGGTCTATTTCTCGAAGGGTGATGTGCGATGTAACGCAGTGGTGAGCAGATCGGACTTCGATTATCGAAGATGGTTACCAAAGGGCTGCATAAACCACTCTGATACCAGTCACTGCTCTTTTTTGCAATTTTGACCTGGGACAAACACTCAAGGTCCAAAAACCGAGTACACTGAGAGAGCCCTGGCACTCCCAGTGTTGCCCAGGTCCACAAAAACTTCATAGGATGATTGTAGAGTTACAGACACAAAAATAGTGGAGGGCCCTATCACTTTCTTCAACAGTTGATGATATATTCGGTTTGACCTACTTCACATACACATCTTTCTCACCAAAACCGTAGGAGAGAGAGACATCAAACTCTCACAGTTTAATCATAATCTAGCATCTTTTGTGTATAGACTAAATTCTTATACATTTGGTATCTCTAAATTATCTATGAATAATATGTTAAACCAACATTTTTGAAGTCCACCACCTGTGCAACAATCTCCAACAGCAGGGTTTGTACCTCGCTCCTCTTCATCCACTTTGAACTGATAAAGCAATCCCTGCTGTGGGAGAATGACCCAGTTTCACCAGCAAAGGTCTGAGAATGTGCTAATCCTTTCCTAACCATAGGCATCCCTGCTGCATCACCAACACACTGGTTTTTATCTCAGGAGTATTGGGTATGTGACCCGACCTAAGAAAAGTAACTGGTCATCAGTTTACTACATGTATTACCACTGCTGCTCACTAGATCTTGTCAACCTGCAGAGATGTACAATGTACATGTATATTTCAGCTACTGTGTTGTACATGTAAGATTGTTAACCCTTTCCTTGTTATGGTTCCTGATCAATCAGATCAGGAACCATACTGTTTTTGGTCGTGGTGTCTGTGTGTGTCTGTCTGTCTGTCTGTCTGTGTGTCCGGTCTGTCAAGGTCAAAATGTATGTGACATGTTTTGAAGCTGTTACAGATACACCACCACACACAGTTTTGTACCTACATCACAATTAGGCAAGGAATAATGCCCATGAATGTGTTTTCCCCATGTTTCTCATGGTTTTTATTTTATGAAAGTTTGGCCCCCTAAGTAAGTCAAGGTCAAAACCCATGATATATTATGAAGCTGTTAGGGAGAGACAATCACACAATTTCATCACTTTATCACAATTGAGGAGTAATCACCATAAATGCGTTTTTCACATATTGCCCCCTGGTGGAAAGACAGGGAGTTGGATCAAAATTCCAAGAGGGTAGTCTCTACCAAGAGTGTTGTGCACATTAGTGGATGAGTACCTAATATGTGACCCTCCACCACAAAACCAGTCGGAAGTCGCTCTGAGGTTGGCAGGTTGGGACCGAAATATCTGTCAATTTCAATATTATCTGTCTATTGTGAAGTCTGAGTGATTCTATTTCTTTCTTTATCTCCTGGTGTCATCTCAATACATTTAGGCTCATTTTCCGTGCGACTTCTGACTGGTTTTGTGGTGGAGGGGCACATATATACCAAAGTTTCAAGCTTCTCCGTTGAACGGTCAGGAGGAGATATCATTTTCGGGCGGACGAACAGCCAGACAGCCAGACTGACGGCAGAGGGTAAAAAAATATCTCCCTGACTTTTTTAGAAAAGCGGAGAGAGATAATAATAAAGATCACTACCTTATCAAAACAGACAATATTGACCGTCCCACAGATGTTGATGTGACTTGGGCTGATGCAGTAAACTTTGGATGCTTTCAGGCGATTCATGGCAAACACGACACCAACTGTCATGGCGGCTGGAAGCGCTGGGTTCACTGCAATCGTGACGACGTCGAGAGATCTGCGTATGATGTGCCATGCGTCTAAACCACGAGACGTCTGAAAATTAAGGAGATGATTAAAATGACCACACTGTTAACCCCTTAACTGTGTAATTTTTTTAGTTCAATTTTTTTTCTTTAAAAAAATTGCCCCCAAAAAGTATTTGGCACATAAGGTTCCGGACATGATATAACGTCCTACGCACTGTGATGCGCCATTTCCTTGCAAGGCGTACTATTTTATCATATACCCTAGTACGGTATGTTCCGCGGTACCGCCTGGAACTGCAGCATTTTTCGTCAAAAACACCGCACAAAAACTAACGAAATCGACGTGGACGAATGCTGGCCGTCCTAAAATCACATTTCATGTTCAATAATACAAGAACTGTTCGACTAATATGCTACAAATCGCCTGAAATCGAAGGGGGATGTCCGCTCCGACCACCATCATGATCCGGGGTGTGATACGCATTCCGTATCATCCCACTGATATGATACGCCCTCTGTTAACTAATAAGCTTTGATTTAAGTGGCTTTGCGAGGCCTTTTGGCTCACTTCCTGGAAAGACGCAGCTGTCTCACTCCGCTGGGCTCACTCCATCAACATTCGCGCATTAATACAAAAACAACAGTGCTCTGATATGGCGGATATGCATGCGGTGATACAAGTGGCATCGGTGGGGTATTTTTGTCATTTTTTGCGATTCTTGTGGTATATGATAAATATAAAACCACATTCGTGAGATTTCCGAGGAAGCAGAACACACTTGTGATGATCTTTTGCCTGGAACCCCCTCGACCTTCGTCTCGGGGGTTCCTGGCAAAAGATCACCACTCGTGTGGTTTTATGATTATGCCTTACACAAGCTGCGATCCTTGGGTGTTTTCGGGGTTCCCCGGATTTCGTGATGACATAATAGTACATCATTTTGGTTACATACCATCAAAATCACTGTGAAAATGAAACCAATTCCAGCAATGCAGGCAAGGAAAATAACAAACTTGATGGTGTCCTGGTAAAATCGGAAGTCCAGAGGTTTGGGGAAGAGGATGGATCGTACAAGTTCACCTTTTGCTGTCATAAAACCTGAAACAAAGAGAATTTCCCTGGTAATACAGTCTATAGAGGCTATGTACGTGACGTCATCAGCGAGGTGACGCCATGTTGGATGGAACGTTGTGACATGCTGACGCAGTGCATCTGACCATGTGCTCCGTCCATTTTCCATCCAACACGTGGCGTCATACCCACTGATGACGTCATTTGATGATGTCAGTGCATAGCCTCTATAGCCCGTATTTTAGAATGTTTTAGGCCTAACGGGCCTTTTCGTGAAGTCACCTTTCGTCACAGGAAATCCTCACTGAAATCCTCATACAAAACCGATTCCAGAATCGACCTTATCCATTTCCTTTGTAAAGGAGTTCCTCTGTTACTTATACTAGGTAAAGGAGTTCCTCTGTTACGTTACTAGGTAAAGGAGTTCCTCTGTTACTTGGTAAAGGAGTTCCTCTGTTACTAGGTGCCCTCACGAATGGATTTCCTATGTCAGTTGATTACACCCAATGAGAGAAAGCTCCGGAAAACCTTTGGAACAAAGGAGATCCTCAGCTAAAATTTTAAGGAGTTCCTTTTCCCAAAGGAGCATTCTAAAATCAATGGCAATTTTAAGGAGGTCTTTACAGTCAAATTTTGGCACGTTCTGGAATAACTTGAGGGAGCTTCAACAGGAGAACAACAGTCGTCAGGAACGCCTTTACGTTGAGGAACATTCTAAAATACGGGCCTGTAAGTGTTTCACATTATTACCCTAGTCCAGGGATGCAACTCAGATTTTTCCTAAAATACACAACTTTTTACAACCCCAAGGAAGGGCAGTACACATTATGTTAGACATTTAGGCGACCCGATTCATTTATCTTACGAACATAATCCGATAATCTGCCCAAAATTACTACCAATAAGTCTGCTGAGGACATCATGCTGCAACCAAGTCAGGTTTCTTGCACGAAGTGTTGCTCAGGATTCTCTATGGAAGAGTATAATGTGGAACAAGGACTTGAGTTTGGGCAATTAACCCTAATTTTGGCACACTTTTGACCAGTTACATTTTGGGCACACATCAAATTTGCTACACCTATGTCTCCCAATAGCAAAGCTTAACAGTATTGAATTTTACGATATTTTCAAAAAGTTAGGAGAGTGCACATAGATGTCCCATAGCCTCCTGAAGGTCCCCAAAATGCTTGCCTGATACGCACTTCACAGAATCAAGGCCTAGTTTTCAGCACGCGTTGGAAAAAACTGCAGGGGGAGCTCTAATGTATTCTGACAGAGCGTAGTACATTTTACACTACGCTGACGTCGTGCGAGAATCGCGGAGATGATTTGCGTTTTTCACATTCAATACAGTGGGGCTTTAACTCACCGGTCCGAAGTACGACCGCCTTGACCAACTGGTTGTCATAGTAACGCGTCTGAATGACATTTGTTCCACAGAAGAGGACATGTTTGGAATGTTCCTTCAAGTTGAATGGCAGCGACGGCTGGTCCCCAGAACCTTCCGCGTTAGGCAGTGGTGTCTTGGTAACCGGGACACTTTCTCCTACAAGAAAAGTAAAGACTTTAAAATGTTGTGAAAAAGGTGGCAAAAGGCAAGTGACTAGGCTACATAGAAAGTCCTAGTACACTACCAACCTCGTACCCAGATATTTGCTGTAGGCCGCTCCACTAATCTCTGGAGACGACTACGCACTACTTCTGGGTTTCCAAGACACATGTGTTACACACTGCGCATGAATAAATACAAATTTTTGACCGTTTCACCTCAAGTTTATGTAGCAGGCCCATAGCAGCCCTCTGATGAGTGGAGGGGCCCTGGCTGGGCCGGATCAGGATTGACAGAAAGGGGGCCTAGCTCAACGGTGCGCTGAGCATGGAAACGGAAGTGGGAAGCCAAAACGGGGGTTGACCCCCAGAAAAATTTGACAATTTATGTGTTTTAGATGCATTTTCCTGGGATCTGAGAGCAAAAATATGGACATATAAAATGGACATTTGGGCCAAGGTATTTTTTGGCAAAAAAGTGGGGGGGGGCCCGGGACCCCCGGGCCTGTGTAGAGCTCCAAGTACATGTAGTGCTTTATTTTTCCTTAAAGGAGCTCGATGTCCAAGTTGTAAACAAACTGGTTTGTTTACAAACAGTGGCCAGCAAACTAGTTTTATTCCTTCGTGAAGGTGGCAGCACCAGTAGCGCCCCGTGATCGTTAGACTGGTGCCCGGTCCAATGCAACTCACTCACGATATTCACGTCAGTACATATCACCGACAATAGGAGGCAGCACCGCAGGCGTCGCATGGATAGAGAACCAGTGAGTGAGTGTTTACAACTTGGACGTCCAGCTCCTTTAATAAATACAACAGATCCCTCATGAAAAACTTTCTAAGGACATTTTTGTGTGTAATATTTTACACTGCAATTATTCGAATGCATCTGCGGTCTAAAATCGCACGATGCCACAAATCACACTTAAGGCGTGAAATGGCCAGCCGTCTCCAGAAATTCATGGAGCGACCTACAACCTGAGCCCGAGCGTAACGAATCTCTGGGTATGAGATTGGTGCATTACCTGTCAGCATGCTCTCGTTGACGATGCAGTTGCCGCTGAGGAGAGCAGCGTCACACTGCATGACACAGCCGTCACGTGGTATGTCGATCACATCACCTGGCACAATCTGGTCTGACGTCAGACTAACGAACTCTGAAAATTGAGATTGGATGATTAGGAAGATATGAAGTTGAGAGTCAGGTGCCAAATATGGCATTGGCTATACTGGACCATTTGGTTTCACCCGGCCAACCCCCAGGCCCCCCTCCTTAATTTTAGGGTACACATATGCTCGTTCCTGAGTTTGAAAAGGACCCCCTTATGGAAGGAATCAAGGGAAATTTTCCACCCCTTTCTTCAGGATTTTTTCATCCAGTTAGGCCCCCTAATGGAAGGAACCAAGATATTTTCACCCCTTTTCGGGAGGAACGAAATGAGACTCGGATATGATGCACTACACGAGGTACTCGTTGGGGATAAGGTAAAAGCCGGTGTAAATGATAAAGCGCGGCCTGACCCGAAAGACGCTTGTACAACGAGAGGGATAACTCGTCGCTGGGATTGAGAATAGGACTTTCATACCCCTTTTTATTATTTTTTCGGGAAGAGAAACTTTTGACCCCCTTCTTAAGAATTTTTCGGGAGAAAAGTCATCCAGAGCACCCCTATTTTAAGTGTTTTTCGGGGATTTTTTCCCGAACAGTGCTGCCGAAAATGATGCCTTTTCCCGCAAAAATTCGAACAAGCATGCGGTATGGTTGACCCCTGAGTTGGGGGCCGGGGGGCCAACCTGAGAGCGACTTATGACTCATTTTGTGGTGTCACATATGAAGAGGACGTCCGATCGAGGACCTACCCGAGAACCTCAGAGTGGGGCAGTGGGATGTTTCCATTGTGACACTCTGACAGCCAGGCATGGCAAGTGCAATGACCTTTGAGATGTCACCTACCGAGGGCTCAGAGTTTCTGTACACTGAATAACCCCCCCCCCCCCTTCCCCAAATATGCGAGACAAGCAGTGCAATCCATGCGAACTCTTACCTGAACCACGTCGTACAGAGACGATACTCGACGATTGGATCGTATTCCGTAACTCTCGCTGCATCTGAAAGTTGTGGGAATGAGGAAAATTACCACCAGCATCAAAATACTAGCAACAGAACAGTCGAACTTGGTCAGAAGGTGTGCCAGGTGTATATCTACCCAGAAACAGACAGAAATCTCAACCGACTCGTGCTGACTACAGGTAGAGGCTGGGTTTGGAAATGAGAACGATTTGGGGCGGTATTCCCAAACATTTGTCTGGGGCAGTCTAGGAAAATGTCAATGTGCAACTCATAAGGAATTAGGATACGCAGAAGAGTGACAGGGCCTTTACACTATGCTACAATCCACACCACCCACCTTTCTTGTCTGATAAACACCCGTTGACAAGGAGACCACGGACATCAAGACGATACAGGACGCGTAGATCGCGTACTCGTCAAAGTACCACAAGATACAACTGAAGATTTGGAAGATGTAGAATGGATTCAGGATGTCCTTGTACAAGAGTTTGATGATCGGTGTGACGTGGACTGGCATCTCGTTAGACCCGTATAAAGCATGCCTGAAAAATAAATCACAAATTTTACAAAACAACCGAGGAAAATAAGATAAGAAGAAAATATGCCACACTTGACACTAGCGGCGAAATATCGTGCCTCATTTCACCACTAGCGTAGGTGGAAGGCCGCCATTTTGGATCTTGCCGGTGCGCATGTAGAAATAGTTCGGTCGGCCTAATCGCACAATTCTTTCTAATTAGTATTCAGTTCATTTCTAATACCACTTGTTATCAACACGAAGTCCTTTTAGTCTGAAAATATTCGCCTTGAACCCAACAGCACCACTTTTCAACATCATCTACCATCTAGCGTAGATGCCACTGGGTTGGCGGTGACACGGCTGGCCTGTTCACGATGGTTGAAAACCTTTACCAAAATGTAGTATCTGCACTACTTTCAAGATGGAAACCTAGCACCTGCGCTAGTGGTGTTATAGATGATAACGCCATCTAGTGTCAAGTGTGAAAATATGCAGGATGACGATGAATTGGGAAGGAATTCAACATGGTGGCCACCGCCTGGAATCACCAGTTCCAGCAAATTTTTTTGCAACAGGAATCAAAAGCCCTGTTTACACTGCCAAACATTTGTGTCCAGTTGAAAAGTGAACCGTACTCGGACCGTACCAGGTCCACTTCATTAGTACCGTTTAGACTGCAGCGACGAGTCACCGCGCAATGTCCCTGAAGCACCGCTCTCCATTCAGTGGAGGTAAGAAACTCGCGTGGAATCATGCCAAGTTTTCCCGCAGGTGATGCAAGGATGAACTGCGCGCATGCTCAATACCATCCCAGGTAAGTGGACTCAGCTCAGTTTGCCATGTGTCGGATTTACACTGCACATTTGGTCAGGGTACCGTACTCGGTCCGGACAGAGACAACCTCCTGCGGTTTACTTGTGGTCCGGACCGGGTACGCTTGGCAGGTTTACACTGCCACTTTTTTTGCCGTACCGTACTCGGTCCGGTTTGAGTTCACTTTTATTTTGGGCAGTGTAAACAGGGCTAAAGGCTTCATTTTCCCACTAGATAATTTTCTTTCACAGTCACAGTTCATGTTTATGGACAGCTCTTTGGTTATACTCACTTCCTGGTGTGCTCCAACTCAGTTGTCCCTGATGCTCCTATCATATGGAGGTAGCTGCATGTGTGACCATCTTCAAGGCCCCTGAAATAGATTTGAAGAGATCAGGGTCCATATTCATAAACATACTTAAGTCAGAGTATGATACCTATTTTTTGTGTTGAACAAAGGATAAGTGTCACACTTAGACTAACCACTCGACTATCAGGGCTGGGAAGGAAGATTCTGACATCTCCAAACTTACTTGAGCTTCTTGAACGTCATGTTGCTCCCGTTCCAGACATACTTGACAAGTTTGACGGTGAAGTACCTGATCAGTCTATTGTCCTACAAGAGAAAAGAAATAAAGGCTGTCACCGAGTCACAGTGGTCAGTCAGGTGTCCGTAATTCAGGGGTGTCCTCATTACAGGAGTCAACGTGAATGAACCTGACAAATTTTGAAAAACGTCACAAATATTTGGGGGTTTACGGTATGTGAAAATCAATCTCTTACCAGAAGCCCCGTTTCCACTACAGCGGATTCCGCCGTGGTTTGCAGCGAGTGTGCGGTTTTCACAGGTTTTTGGATAATCCTTCGATGGTTCAACAATACATGGCATGTCAATTACCCCAATGGCTATGAAAACTGCTCTGCTCAACGCACACCGCGACGGAATCCGCTGATGTGGAAACGCGTCGTAAAGGAGCCCAGCATTGCCACTTTTTTCTCGACAACCGGCGCCACTCCAACCCAAGGGCCTGGGACTAACTACGTTGTTGGCAAATGGACCCGATTTCTCTGTACATTTTGTAATGGATTTTTGTAGTTCGTATTGCTGCCACTAGTTGGCTCCCTCTACGTCGGCAGTCAAGTTACCCATTAGAGATCACATACTGTGGTCCGAAAGCCGGGTTCACATCAGAGCTAAACGGTACATGGAACACGGACACGCCGGTGAACAATGGCTCCACAAAGGATTGAAGACATGAAACCTTTGTTTGCCACCGTGTAGCTCTTTGTGAACCCGGCCAAAGCGTTCTTCTGTCAACCAAGAGGAAATAAAGGCAGAAATTCGTAGTTTGGGACCAGCAACCATGGAGGACAAAGTTTACTATACATGTATATTGCACTTAGAAAAGGCTGTCTATACCTAAGTGAGCTAGCACAACAAGCACTTTAGGGACCATCTCAAAGTTCAGTGAAGCGAAGAAGTAAACTCAGTATTTCTGTCACACACCCAAAATGGAGCACTGGGCTGGGTTGCACAAAACTCATGTTAGCGCTAACATGATGTTAGCGCTAACATCATGTTAGATGACGTAAAATGACAATGGATTTTGACGTCATCTAACATAAAAGTTAGCACTAACACCATGTTAGCGCTAACATGAGTTTTGTGCAACCGGCCCCTGGACATTAGCAAGTTGGTCAGCCACAAGAACAGCTGCAGGATACTTTGAGAAAATCCCTAACAAACAATTACCGGCAGGTGAAATGAAGATTGCGAAAGGTTTTTAACCCTTTCACTGCCGTAGGTGACGATCGTCGCCTCCTCTGGCGACTGCCGAAGGCGACCATCGTCGCCCTAGCAGAAGGTATGTTCAGTTAGTTAGGTTATTCACAGATGGTGTCCCAATCGAAATTACAAGAATTCCCTCAAGACTGCCGTAGGCGACCATCACCGCCCTAAGCAGAAGGTATGTTTAGTTAGTTTGGCTATTGGCTATTCATAGATGGCGCCCCAATTTAAATTACAAGAATTCCCTGAGACTGCCATAGGTGACCATCGTCGCCCTATGCAGAAGGTATGTTTAGTTAGTTTGGCTATTCATAGACGGCGCCCCAATCGAAATTAGGGGATTTCCCAAGAATGGGGAACCAGAAACTCGGCAGTGTAGCGTACAACTTATCTGGGAAACTCGGCAGTGAAAGGGTTAATTTGAGAACTAAAGCAGAGAAGCAGGAAGGTTAGAAAGGTTTAGAAATCTGTGGCAGTGACCGAACATATCCCTCCACCTGTAATAAAACAATGCAACGGTAATGAATGCTCGGGTCCTGAACTCTAACGTTATCTACAGTGATACACAATAAACAACAACAAGGCAAAACTTACACTTCTTAAACCGCTTCCCCTCCAAGTTCAGACTCCAAATCGGAATTCAAGCTTTCCAGAGGGTGATCCAATAAAAATACCCACCCCCCAAATGATTAGGGCCCATATTCATAAAACAATAGGGAGGTTGAGATCAGTACTTATCACGAATCCTTATACATGATATACGGATAGAATTCTGTACGAGGACAACTTTTATGTACATTTCAATCCATATATACGTATAAGGGCCCGTGACAAGTCACTGATCTCAACCTCCCTATTGCTAGGCTTAGTTAGTTGCCTAGAAATGTACCCAGTTTGTACAGCCCAATGTACACCAACTAGCAAACAACTAAGCTAGCAAGGTTTTATGAATATGGACCCTTGGAACTATGGTCCACAGGTTGTTTTTATTGAACCACACTGTAAGATTCTGTTTTCTGAAGCATTTCAAAATTTAGTCTTCAATTCATGCTCAAGGCCAGAGCGCAGGGCTCTTCTGCCCTCGTATATGATGTTGTGCTCTTTCAACAATTGCTAGTCCAACATGCAACATAAAAGTTGACATGCAACATGTAGTAAGTCTGTTAACCAACCATGCAACGTCAAAAGTTGACAGGCAATAGACGATTCTCGAATTCACAGATCTGCGCACTTCCGCCGAAATCGCAACCACAACCTCGATCTGAAACCAGCTGACGTGATGTAATCCATGATTCGGCAATGGTCGACTCTGGTGTGAGGTTCTCTGTGTTACGTCATTCAGCTTTAGACCGAGGTTATGGTTCCGATTTCGGCAGAAGTCAGAAGATCTTTCTCGTTTACGTCAATTTGAGAATTGTCAATATGTAGCAACACCTGTTGAAACCAGTTGACATGCAACATCTAGCAAGGTCTGTTTGACTTGAAACCATGCAATCAAGGCCGAAAACTATGGAAATGGATTACGGCCTTTACATGTACAACTACATGTACATGTAATCAGCAGAACAGGTTTTACACTGAAAATACTTGAACTTGGAACAAGGAAGCAAAACAAATTTGGAGACAGTGAACTGTGCAATCACCTAACATATAAACGGACATGGAACTAATCTACAATGTATTAAGTGCAAAAGTACAAATGACACAATGCAGAAAAAAACTGAGTCCCGCAGACCAGAAGTGAACATTAACATACGTCGGACGAGTCCTTGATGAGGGGCGAGGCCATCTCCTCTGGCTCATTAGCATGAGAAGGCTGAAAATTAAGGACAGAGGAAAGATTAGGATAGGGAAGTTAACAACATGAGAGAGGTTATGGGATAGAAATTTATTGAAAACCACTCAGGTCCCAGGTCAATTTCTTATGGTAAGGAACGGTATTCTTCAGAATTAATCCCTCATGACATTTTCTCATAAGGGAATTAAGGGTGGCTTTCTATCACGGAAATTCTCGAAATCATTGTTTGTTTCCACGCCGTGACCAACGCCGCGGAAACAAACAATGATTTCGAGCGTTTCCATGCACGGAAATGCTCCAATGGAAAGCCGCCCTTATGCCCGCAGTACACGATCAAATTTTTCATCCAATGTATTGGAAAGACCGGGTTTATTTATCGAGCCGCTCGATGAATAACCACTACTTTCTGTCTTATTTGTCAAGCCGCTCGGTGAGGAGTACGTGGATTCAGTGTTATTTATCGAGCTAGCTTGACAAGCAAGCTTCAAAATCGGCATTGTTCGTCGAGCTGGTAGTAAAGACAGGCCTCCTCATGAATATGCAATGGCTTCAGCTTGTTTAGTTGGGAAGTCGGCAGTGTGGTGGTGTTTCATTGCTCGCAACATGGGGGTCTCCGAAGTCAATTTATCCTTTTTTCAACCCTTGTTTCTGCGTGATGACCCAAATCTTAGACACTGTGGTCGCATGCCTAGCTTCAGACTCTCGATTTTCGTCAGTCTCAAGATTAATCCGCTGTGGTTTGTGGGTCAGAATCTGCCGGCGAGTCCGAACACCAGGGTGTGCCCAGGATGATGCAACGATTCTGTAGATGATTTTATCAGTGTCACCACTAAGAAAAAAATAGTGCCAAAGGCACTGTGCCCGCTTGGCTTTTTTAGCACAGTGGTGGAAAGCATAAGCCATATATCAGAATCCCATACAAGCCATCTTTGACAATATCTGTGACCAAAGTGTAGGGCCTACATATAGCATAGCAGATTTTGCGAGTTTGGTTTTGGCCCCCTGGCGGCAATCGCAAAGTCAAGAATTAGATTTCACCAATACTTCGTCAGGAAGTCCCTACAACCTAGAGGTAAATGCATACAAAGGTTCAATACAATAGCTCAAACCATTATCAAAATATAGCCCTTTTAAGTTTTTCACAAAACGCGCCCTATCTACCAAAATAGGAATCGCATCACACCTAAAATCGAACTTGACCTAGATTTTTTGGTTGTACACACCTTTATGCAATATGAAAATGAAAAATTTGATCGTGTTCAGCGGACATTAGACTGGTATCATTTTCTACATGTCATACTCAGGTAGAATCTAGTTATCACCTGACAAAATTTTTAAATAAAGGTGAATCATGTGAATGAAATGTGACATTACGGGGATATACATGTTAGATGGCCTAAGGACATCATGAACTTTTCACACCAAACTATTCTTGGATGATGCAAACAGAACATACTGACCTCAATCTTGGAGGAATTATACTGACAATTCCTCCAAGCCTCAATCAATGATTGAATTTTTACATAACATTCAATCAGGTAATGAGATGTGCCTACATGTAGGCTTAGAGCAAAGTTTAACTGAACCTTTTTGAACAAACTCCGCATGCCACAAAAACAAAATATACACTGGTAAAGACCAATCGAGACATTTGAGAATTTTTACGAACTAAAAAAAAAACTTGATGCTTGTACAAACCAAGAAGGTCAGAAGTACATGTAATCGCTATGGCATGCATATGCACTAATGCTACAAAAACTTTTTTTTAAAGTTTCAATTGGACAGCAGTCAGCCGCGCATATTGCCAAAAGATGGCAGCAAACAGTTCTAGTAGACCAATGCAAAAGAAACTTCTCTTGATTGGTGCTCAATGGGTCCGCTATATGCATTGGATTGGGCCGTAGTGACACCTAGGGCCGATTTCACAAAGGGCATTTAAGACTTAGACGCGTGTAACTTCGTCAAATGCATGGTGGAAGTGCGTGTATTTAGTGAAGTTACACGCGTCTAAGTCTTAAACGCGCTTTGTGAAATCGGCCCCTAAACTCACTGACAGCTCCTTTTGTGTCTGTTCCCTCATGAATTGAAATCAAACTTGATGCTGCCCATTTCAAATAAGGTTAACACGGCAGCGGATCAAAATTCACAGAAAATACCTTTTTTTTACACCCATTGCATATGTAATAGCTACTGCCAACTATTCCCAGACAAATTTTCAGCCAGGTATGCAGTATTACCATACATGAGGTAAGACTGGAGGTAATTTATTATTCAGCAGACATTATACTGACAAATTTTAGAGGAACGTATGTAATCATTTTGTGACAGGTGACACAATGATAAGTGTACTTTACATGAAATCACAATCTCTTTTAATGTTTGTGTCCCACAGAGGTCTGGGTCCATGTTCATAAACACAGGTACTTCAGTCAAAGTGTGATAGTTATCTTTTGTGTTGAACAAACGATAAGTGTCACACTTCGACTTGATTAGTTTTACAAATATGGGCCCTGAATTAATAAAGGGTGCAAAAACTTGGACACCATTTGTAAATACAGTACTGCTTGAATTTAAGTGACATTATGATCGCGAGAGAATCGGGACTCAGATCGCGCACAGGGCATATGAAATCGCGTTTTTCTCGATGTTTGGAATGTTCCTTCAAGTTGAATGGCAGCGACGGCTGGTCCCCAGAACCTTCCGCGTTAGGCAGTGGTGTCTTGGTAACCGGGACACTCTCTCCTACAAGAAAAGTAAAGATAAAGTATATAAAGTCATACTTTATATACACTTTATATAAAGTAAAGTTTATATACATGTACTTTATAAACTTTTATATACTTTATAAACTTTTATACTTTATAAACTTTTATACTTTTATAAACTTTTATATACTTTATATAAAGTATACTTTATATACTTCATCATATTGTTGTGTCGATTTTTGTGCTCGCCTTCTCTTTGGACAAGAAAAGTAAAGACTTTAAAATGTTGTGAAAAAGGTGGCAAAAGGCAAGTGACTAGGCTACATTGAAAGTCCTAGTACACTACCAACCTCGTACCCAGATATTTGCTGTAGGCCACTCCACTAATCTCTGGAGACGACTACGGACTACTTCTGGGTTTCCAAGACACATGTGTTACACACTGCGCATGAATAAATACAAATTTTTGACCGTTTCACCTCAAGTTTATGTAGAGCTCCAAGTACATGTAGTGCTTTGTTTTTCCTTAATAAATACAACAGATCCCTCATGAAAAACTTTCTAAGGACATTTTTGTGTGTAATATTTTACACTGCAATTATTCGAATGCATCTAGGGTCTAAAATCGCACGATGCCACAAATCACACTTAAGGCGTGAAATGGCCAGCCATCTCCAGAAATTCATGGAGCGACCTACAACCTCAGCCCGAGCGTAACGGATCTCTGGGTATGAGATTGGTGCATTACCTGTCAGCATGCTCTCGTTGACGATGCAGTTGCCGCTGAGGAGAGCAGCGTCACACTGCATGACACAGCCGTCACGTGGTATGTCGATCACATCACCTGGCACAATCTGGTCTGACGTCAGACTAACGAACTCTGAAAATTGAGATTGGATGATTAGGAAGATATGAAGTTGAGAGTCAGGTGCCAAATATGGCATTGGCTATACTGGACCATTTGGTTTCACCCGGCCAACCCCCGGGACCCCCACTCCTTAATTTTAGGGTACACATATGCTCGTTCTTGAGTTTGAAAAGGACCCCCTCATGGAAGGAATCAAGGGAAATTTTCCACCCCTTTCTTCGGGATTTTTTCATCCAGTTAGACCCCCTAATGGAAGGAACCAAGATATTTTCACCCCTTTTCGGGAGGAACGAAATGAGACTCGGATATGATGCACTACATGAGGTACTCGTTGGGGATAAGGTAAAAGCCGGTGTAAATGATAAAGCGCAGCCTGACCCGAAAGACGCTTGTACAACTGGAGGGATAACTCGTCGCTGGGATTGAGAATAGGACTTTCATACCCCTTTTTATTACTTTTTCGGGAAGAGAAACTTTTGACCCCCTTCTTAAGAATTTTTCGGGAGAAAAGTCATCCAGAGCACCCCTATTTTAAGTATTTTTCAGGGATTTTTCCCGAACAGTGCTGCCGAAAATGACGCCTGAGTGCGACTTATGACTCATTTTATGGTGTCACATATGAAGAAGACGTCCGATCGAGGACCTACCTCAGAACCTCAGAGTGGGGCAGTGGGATGTTTCCATTGTGACACTCTGACAGCCAGGCATGTCAAGTGCAATGACCTTTGAGATGTTACCTACCGAGGGCTCAGAGTTTCTGTACACTGAATAACCGCCCCCCTTCCCCAAATATGCGAGACAAGCAGTGCAATCCATGCGAACTCTTACCTGAACCACGTCGTACAGAGACGATACTCGACGACTGGATCGTATTCCGTAACTCTCGCTGCATCTGAAAGTTCGTGGGAATGAGGAAAATTACCACCAGCATCAAAATACCAGCTATAGAACAGTCAAACTTGGTCAGAAGGTGTGCCATGTGTAAATCTACCCAGAAACAGACAGAAATCTCAACTCACTTGTGCTGACTAGAGGCTGGGTTTGGAAATGAGAATGATTTTGGGCGGTATTCCAAAACATTTGTGTGGCGGTCTAGGAAAATGTCAATGCGCAACTCATATGCCCGGTTGTTCAGGTGTGGCTCACGTGAGCCAGGCTTATTCCTCAAACTCGAGTTCATGTACGGTAAGTCGCGCTTATGTCTGGTCATAAGAACAGCTTAATCAATTCCGAGTTTATTGCACAACCTGAATTAAATTTGGGATTACCTGAGCGTGGTTGTTACCCTACTTGCTCATGCTTTTCTATACAATTTGCTTGATGTGTGCCCAGTTGCTCACAGCTGATCCAATGCTTCTACCATCTTCAAAGTCTGGGCATACAATGAGTAGGCCTACCATTGTAAGTCGCGCTTATAACCACCCCACTGCCAGGTTTATTATAAGAAAGGCTTAAGCTTGGCTTGTGTTTGAAGCCCAACCTGTGCAACGTGCTGTGAAATATAAGTCTGGCTTAAGCCACGCTTATGTCGGGATCGACCCAACTCTGGCTTAAGCCAAGGCTGAACAACCGGGCAATAAGGAATAAGGATACGCAGAAGTGTGTCAGGGCCTTTACACTATGCTACAATCCACACCACCCACCTTTCTTGTCTGATAAACACCCGTTGACAAGGAGACCACGGACATTAAGACGATACAGGACGCATAGATCGCGTACTCGTCAAAATACCACAAGATACAACTGAAGATTTGGAAGATGTAGAATGGATTGAGGATGTCCTTGTACAAGAGTTTGATGATCGGTGTGACGTGGACTGGCATCTCGTTAGACCCGTATAAAGCATGCCTGAAAAATAAGTCACAAGATTTACGAAACAACCGAGGAAAATAAGAACAAAATATGCAGGTCGATGATGAATTGGGAAGGAAATCAACATGATGACTGCCTCCTGGAACCACCACTTCCATCAAAGTTTTGTTGCAACAGGAATCAAGGGCTTTCACTTTCCCAACACACAACTTTCTTTCACAAGTCACAGTTCATGTTTAGGCCAAAAAATATAAATGTTCTGTTTCTGGTTTCGGGATCAGAAGAAAACTGATGCAGTGATGCCGTTTATGTTTTTACAAAAGTTTTTTATTTCATAAAATGTATTGCATTTCTCTGTTGGAGGTCTTGAAACGTTTGAAGTTGACACTGCTATTGTTTATCGGTGACCATTGTGGAAGTAGATAGCTGATAGAACAATTCTACAGATGATTTTTAGCGACTCACTTGTTGTAACTTATTTTGTTCACTCCAGATGGCGCGGGGTCTAAGAAATCGCAAATTTCATTCAAAATGAAGAATAAAAATCTCTTGATGCGTGTGGTAACCAGAAACAGAACATTTATTTCTTTGACCTTATGAACAGCTCATCAGCCATACTCACTTCCTTGTGTGCTCCAACTCAGTTGTCCCTGATGCCCCTATCATGTGGAGGTAGCTGCACGTGTGACCATCTTCAAGGCCCCTGAAATAGATTTGAAGAGATCAGGGTCCATATTCATAAACATACTTAAAGCTGAACTGAACGAACAAAAAGCCCCATGCGACGAGCAAGACAACTGCAAACACCTCAAACGAAGGCTCAGAACATGATAGACACCACGAGGCCAGGAGGGTGCCACCTTATTTGTCTTTGAGCTGTCACAGTGTCAACATCCTCTGGTGAGTTCCTGCTGAACACTTTTTTTGAAAGAAAATTTTTTGACCCAGACGGGAATTGAACCTGCGCCCTGTTATCTTTGTTCCACCGTCTTCCCTATTCGGCCACCGAACTTGTTGGAAGACTTCCCATGTTTTCTCTTATTCCTAGTATTATTACATCAAGTCGAAGGCCTACGTCCATGAAAAACAAAAATCATGTCTCTGTCAGCTGGCTAGTTGGCCGAGCCAGCTGACTTGCCAGCCACTTGAATAGGGTCTTTTACTTGGCCCCGCAAAGAAACAAGGTACAAGGCACCACGGTTTACTGTCCAATGCGACAGACATGAAGAGCCGGGAATGAAATCCCATATGACCCCGGTTGGATTCGAACCTGGGACCTGCCACTTGCTGAGCGTGATAACCACTCGGCTATCAGGCTGGGAAGGAAGATTCTGACATCTCTAAACTTACTTGAGCTTCTTGAACGTCATGTTGCTCCCGTTCCAGACATACTTGACAAGTTTGACGGTGAAGTACCTGATCAGTCCATTGTCCTACAAGAGAAAAGAAATAAAGGTCATCACCGAGTCACAGTGGTCAGTCTGGTGTCCGTAATTCAGGGGTGTCCTCATTACAGGAGTCAACGTGAATGAACCTGACAAATTTTGAAAAACGTCACAAATATTTGGGGGTTTACGGTATGTGAAAATCAATCTCTTACCAGAAGCCCCGTTTCCACTACAGCGGATTCCGCCGTGGTTTGCAGCGATTGTGCGGTTTTCACAGGTTTTTGGATAATCCTTCGATAGTTTTTAAACAATACATGGCATGTCAATGGGGAACCCGCATGACTGCAGATGGCGCTGTCAGTATAAGACCCGAATGACGTACTGACGTCACTTTTTTCGCTGTTGACGTCACGTCGTCAAAGCATGTGTACATTTTTCTACACAATTTTCCGTGGAAATTTCCCCAAAAGACGTTGTCAATATTGGCATCCTGTGGCATTTCTGATGAAACAAAGCAGTGATATATGGAGAACTTTGAACATGAAACACGACAGTGTAATTTAATCAAAATTGAACCAAAGAGAGTGGTTTATTTTGGGGCAAAAAGTAAATGGAAATGCTGTTAGAAAATAGGACTTCCGGGTCTTACACTGACAGCGCCACGTCGTGGCGTAGTTCTGCGGGTTCCTCATTACCCCAATGGCTATGAAAACTGCTCTGCTCAACGCACACCGCGACGGAATCGGCTGATGTGGAAACGGGCCGTAAAGGAGCCCAGCATTGCCACTTTTTTCTCGACAACCGGCACCACTCCAACCCAAGGGACTAACTACGTTGTCGGCAAATGGACCCGATTTCTCTGTACATTTTGTAATGGATTTTTGTAGTTCGTATTGCTGCCGCTAGGTGGCTCCCTCTACGTCAGCAGTCAAAATACCCATTAGAGATTGCATACCATGGTCCTAAGGCCGGGTTCATAAAGAGCTACACAGTACATGATACACGGAACAGTGGCTCCACAAAGGATTCAAGACCATGAAACCTTTGTTTGCCACCGTGTAGCTCTATGTGAACCCGGCCAAAGTGTTCTTCTGTCAACCAAGAGGAAATAAAGGCAGAAATTTGTAATTTGGGACCAGCAACCATGGAGGACGAAGTTTACTATACATGTATATTGCACTTAGAAAAGGCTGTCTACACCTAAGTGAACTAGCACAACAAGCAATTTAGGGACCATCTCTAAGTTCATTGAAGCGAAGAAGTATAAAACACTGTTTCTGTCACACACCCAAAATGGGGCACTGGACATTAGCAAGTTGGTCAGCCACAAGAACAGCTGCAAGATACTTTGAGATAATCCCTAACAAACAATAGCACACCGCCCGGTTTCTATTTTTACCAGCGAAGGTCAGACAAATATTAGATAACAAGTAGACTTTACTGAGTGACCACATTGTCGATGGTGAGACAGGACAAAAGCAGGGTCGGACAAACACAATGAAATTGACACGTCCGACGTCACTCAGGCGGTTCGCTATTACAGGCAGGTGAAATGAAGATTGCGAAAGGTTTTTAACCCTTTCACTGCCGTAGGTGACGATCGTCACCCCCTCTGGCGCCTGCTGTAGACGACCATCGTCGCCATAGCAGAAGGTACATGTATGTTCAGTTCAGAGAAAAGAAATAAAGGTTGTCACCGAGTCACAGTGGTCAGTCAGGTGTCCATAATTCAGGGGTGTCCTCATTACAGGAGTCAACTTGAATGAACCTGACCGATTTCGAAAAACATTGCAAATATTTGGGGGTTTACGGTATGTGAAAATCAATCTCTTACCAGAAGTAAAGCCCCATTTCTACTACAGTGGTTAGTTTGGCTATTCACAGATGGTGCCCCAATCGAAATTACAAGAATTCCCTCAAGACTGCCATAGGTGACCATCGCCACCCTATGCAGAAGGTATGTTTAGTTAGTTTGGCTATTCATAGATGGCGCCCCAATCGAAATTAGGAGATTTCCCGAGAATGGGGAACCAGAAACTCGGCAGCGTAGCGTACAACTTATCTGGGGAACTCGGCAGTGAAAGAGTTAATTTGAGAACTAAAGCAGAGAAGCAGGAAGGTTAGAAAGGTTTAGAAATCTGTGGCAGTGACTGAACATATCCCTCCACCTGTAATAAAACAATGCAACGGTAATGAATGCTCGGGTCCTGAACTCTAACGTTATCTACAGTGATACACAATAAACAACAACAAGGCAAAACTTACACTTCTTAAACCGCTTCCCCTCCAAGTTCAGACTCCAAATCGGAATTCAAGCTTTCCAGAGGGTGATCCAATAAAAATACCCACCCCCCAAATGATTAGGGCCCATATTCATAAAACAATAGGGAGGTTGAGATCAGTACTTATCACGAATCCTTATACATGATATACGGATAGAATTCTGTACGAGGACAACTTTTATGTACATTTCAATCCATATATACGTATAAGGGCCCGTGACAAGTCACTGATCTCAACCTCCCTATTGCTAGGCTTAGTTAGTTGCCTAGAAATGTACCCAGTTTGTACAGCCCAATGTACACCAACTAGCAAACAACTAAGCTAGCAAGGTTTTATGAATATGGACCCTTGGAACTATGGTCCACAGGTTGTTTTTATTGAACCACACTGTAAGATTCTGTTTTCTGAAGCATTTCAAAATTTAGTCTTCAATTCATGCTCAAGGCCAGAGCGCAGGGCTCTTCTGCCCTCGTATATGGTGTTGTGCTCTTTCAACAATTGCTAGTCCAACATGCAACATAAAAGTTGACATGCAACATGTAGCAAGTCTGTTAACCAACCATGCAACGTCAAAAGTTGACAGGCAATAGACGATTCTCGAATTCACAGATCTGCGCACTTCCGCCGAAATCGCAACCACAACCTCGATCTGAAACCAGCTGACGTGATGTAATCCATGATTCGGCAATGGTCGACTCTGGTGTGAGGTTCTCTGCGTTACTTCATTCAGCTTTAGACTGAGGTTATGGTTCCGATTTCGGCAGAAGTGAGCAGATCTTTCTCGTTTACGTCAATTTGAGAATTGTCAATATGTAGCAACACCTGTTGAAACCAGTTGACATGCAACATGTAGCAAGGTCTGTTTGACTTGAAACCATGCAATCAAGGCCGAAAACCATGGAAATGGATTACGGCCTTTACATGTACAACTACATGTAATCAGCAGAACAGGTTTTACACTGAAAATACTTGAACTTGGAACAAGGAAGCAAAACAAATTTGGAGACAGTGAACTGTGCAATCACCTAACATATAAACGGACATGGAACTAATCTACAATGTATTAAGTGCAAAAGTACAAATGACACAATGCAGAAAACAACTGAGTCCCGCAGACCAGAAGTGAACATTAACATACGTCGGACGAGTCCTTGATGAGGGGCGAGGCCATCTCCTCTGGCTCATTAGCATGAGAAGGCTGAAAATTAAGGACAGAGGAAAGATTAGGATAGGGAAGTTAACAACATGAGAGAGGTTATGGGATAGAAATTCATTGAAAACCACTCAGGTCCCATGTCAATTTCTTATGGTAAGGAACGGTATTCTTCAGAATTAATCCCTCATGACATTTTCTCATAAGGGAATTAAGGGTGGCTTTCTATCACGGAAATTCTCGAAATCATTGTTTGTTTCCACGCCGTGACCAACGCCGCGGAAACAAACAATGATTTCGAGCGTTTCCATGCACGGAAATGCTCCAATGGAAAGCCGCCCTTATGCCCGCAGTACACGATCAAATTTTTCATCCAATGTATTGGAAATTCAGATTCCGGGCCTATTGGGGCTTCAATGTATAAACCCACATGTAGGCCTTTATTGAGCATATTCAGAAAATTGGATGAAAAATTTGATCGTGTTCAGCGGACATTAGACTGGTATCATTTTCTACATGTCATACTCAGGTAGAATCTAGTTATCACCTGACAAAATTTTTAAATAAAGGTGAATCATGTGAATGAAATGTGACATTACGGGGATATACATGTTAGATGGCCTAAGGACATCATGAACTTTTCACACCAAACTATTCTTGGATGATGCAAACAGAACATACTGACCTCAATCTTGGAGGAATTATACTGACAATTCCTCCAAGCCTCAATCAATGATTGAATTTTTACATAACATTCAATCAGGTAATGAGATGTGCCTACATGTAGGCTTAGAGCAAAGTTTAACTGAACCTTTTTGAACAAACTCCGCATGCCACAAAAACAAAATATACACTGGTAAAGACCAATCGAGACATTTGAGAATTTTTACGAACTAAAAAAAAAACTTGATGCTTGTACAAACCAAGAAGGTCAGAAGTACATGTAATCGCTATGGCATGCATATGCACTAATGCTACAAAAACTTTTTTTTAAAGTTTCAATTGGACAGCAGTCAGCCGCGCATATTGCCAAAAGATGGCAGCACAGTTCTAGTAGACCAATGCAAAAGAAACTTCTCTTGATTGGTGCTCAATGGGTCCGCTATATGCATTGGATTGGGCCGTAGTGACACCTAAACTCACTGACAGCTCCTTTTGTGTCTGTTCCCTCATGAATTGAAATCAAACTTGATGCTGCCCATTTCAAATAAGGTTAACACGGCAGCGGATCAAAATTCACACAAAATAAAAGGTCATACCTTTTTTTTTTTTTACACCCATTGCATATGTAATAGCTACTGCCAACTATTCCCAGACAAATTTTCAGCCAGGTATGCAATATTTACCATACATGTGAAGGTTGAGTGAATGAGGTAAGACTGCAGGTAATTTATTATTCAGCAGACATTACAGTGACAAATTTTAGAGGAACGTATGTAATCATTTTGTGACAGGTGCCACAATGATAAGTGTACTTTACATCTACTTTACATCACAATACCTTTTAATGTTCGTGTCGCATAGAGGTCTTGGTCCATATTCATAAACATAGGTACTTCAGTCAAAGTGTGATAGTTATCTTTTGTGTTGAACAAAGGATAAGTGTCACACTTAGACTTGATTAGTTTTACAAATATGGGTCCTGAATTAATAAAGGTGCAAAAACTTGGACACCATTTGTAAATATGTACAGTGACAGGCCTGGCATTTTATTTTTGCAAATGTGAGGCAGTCTAGGAAAACCTCTCAGATGTCACATTTCAGGAAACTGTTAATAGCTTGGTGAACCTGCACATTTCAATAGCTGAAATGTACTTCGTAACAGGTAAACAGTAGCAGATCAATGCACAGGCAATCTGACAGCCCTTGTTGATAATTCAGCGACGAGTTTTCCTAGACCGCTTCACAAATGACAGAACCACAGAGTAAATTATCAGTCAACATCAGTGTTGTTCAAACCTAAATTTGATCGCCATGATTCATCATCCAATATTAGACACAAACACAGTAGAATTATTCCACTGGCCTGCTTTAAATATAAATGCGCAAAAAAACAAAATGTCCACTTTCATTTCTCTGCAAAATATCCAGGCTGCAATTACCGGGCCAACTGCGTTTTGGATAGTGAAATGCATTTCAGGTTCTCATATTGTCATAATTTCAAATCATGCATTTTTCTATTGATCATTATTGAATCCATGAGAAATTGACAGCTAATGACAGAAAAATATGTGGTAAAATCGTTAGTTAAAGTTGAAAATAGAAAAATTAATCGGAAGTTGATTGAACTGTACAACAGCGATGATCTAGATCACAACAGCTAACAGAATCCACATCACTATCAGTCCGGGGCAAAAAATTCTTCTGCTGCTCGTGAGGCAAAACCAGGCCCCCCCCGTCCATGTTTGAGTGACATACGCAACTGATCTGATCGCTGTGCGCACATCCCAAATTCATCAACTCAGCAAAACTAGGAGGATCCAATCAGTCATCATGTCCTGACCGCGTGTGCCACTGGCAGCAACTCGGGCAATATCCGGGGCATTGGGACTCGACGAGACTCGGTTTTGTTCAGAAAACTGGCACTGATCAGTTGGAAGCCAGCGTACATTGCAGCAACTGAACGAAACTGGGTACCACTAGTTGCTAGAAAGTTGAACATGTGCAACTGACGGCGACTGGCAAAATCTCTGTTCCTGTGAGTCGCAAGGGTGCGTACATCGACCATTTCGGCGACTGATCAGTCGTGTCCAGTTCCAGCTAGATCCTTTGAGTCCCAGTCGACAGGTAGCTCAGTGGCGACCAGTTGTATCCAGTCGCAAGTGTGATGTACGCTAGGCTTAGGGATCATAGCTACGATAAAGTGCAGCACACCGAAACGAGATCCTACACAATGGGGCGCCTTTTGTGAGAGAAACTGATTAGGACCTGGATCACTTCAACTTGAAACAACAACTGAGGCAGTGAGCTGTGGTCCCCATTATTTGACTATCATCACATATGGCAGCAGCAGGAATTTTCCAGTTATTTTTATGAATCAATGCTAACTTTTTTACAGACAATGCTCAGCCCATTTAGCTCAGGCAGGCAAAAGCCTCACGTTCAAAGAAACAGCAGGCCTCCACTGCAGGATCTATTTTGGGTATAAATCTTTCAAGATTATGGAAAGTTCCATGAAGGGTAAGAGGGCAGTCAGAAAGGGATGTGGATTCTGGTATCTAACAATATTACAATGGCATTTCTTACCACCGTAGTGACACCTACTCCATCATTGGAGTGCGATTTATTCTCACTGGTCTCCTAAATTGAGAAATGACACATTGTACATATAGCTAGTGTATCTGAAGTAGGAGGTTGCCTGGAAAGTCTAACTCGGAACTCAGCCTATTAAAATGGCTTCAACCACAATGACTGTGGCATCTAGAGGCAAGATGGGTCCAAGGGCTGGTGGGAACCCCTGAGAGTGCTTACCTGGCACTGCCTACTGGCAAGATGGTCCGATAGTTGGATGGGAACCATCAGGGAGTTCTTACCTGGGGCCCTGGGGCATTTCTGGGTTCCTGGGGCAAGATGGGTCCCAGGGTTATACCTAGGCCATTTTAGAAAGGCACTGCACCGTGCCCTTAATGGGGGCGCCGCTGTACCCTCCTAAGGTGCCGTGCCTCTAAAAGAAATGTTAGGTCCCAGTGCCCTCATACGTTTTGTCATGGTCCCTTTTTGTCATATCACCTTAGAAACTGGCCTAAAAATTGGCTGTTGACTGCAGTTGTAGAAACCTTTTTTAGCTGGCAAGCTTCTCCAATTCTGTTGGAAGATGTCACGAATGAAAAGTGCCCCTTTCTAGGTTGAAGTGCCCTTTTCACAAAGTTTGCACCGTGCCCATCTGAAATCCTCTAGATAACCCTGGATCGGAGTACTTACCTGGTGCCTAGGGGAAAGATGCGTTTTGCAGTCACCATGTGATTCACCAGAGGTATTGCTGAACCAAGCAACATCACTTGACTTCTTGATGTCTTGGACACTGGAAATATACAAAGATTAAAAGAATGGAAAAAGACTGAGGTGGGGGACAGTCCTAGGGATCCATGACAAACAAGAGCCCAAATTGTGGAATTAGTTGTTACTAGCACGCACCCGTGGCGACCGGCGATTGTGATTCAACCGAGGATGGAATGCCCGGCCCTGGTGGAATAGGTGCACCCAACGGAGTGCAGCAGGGAGAATTTAGAAAGCAATCGAACAACACTGCTAAAAAAAGTAAAATTGCGACCACAACAAAGTTCTCTTCGCAAAATCAACCACCCGTTGCATCAGGATATGGTATCCTCTATTACCATGCCAAATTTCGAGACAAAACAAAGCCTCTATTGAGCCGACTTCCAGCATTATTATATAGATGTACTGTTATGGTGAAATAAGATTCCCCTCCATGTACAATGGTAAGTTCCTTCAATTGGGTAGCTAAAGTCAATGGGACATCCACACGACTTTTTATGAGTAAACCATCAATGCTTACCGTGTGCCATCCTTGGTCATTCTCTGTATTCTTGCCACAAACATTTGGTCGTAGACATCCTTAAAGTTAAAGTTTGGGTTTATAGTATGTTATCAACAACGGTATAGTCTGACACAACCTAAAGGCAGACCATTGGAATGTGGAAGTGAGGAAATGGAACACTCAATTTTGACCACAAAATTTTATTGAAACCATAGCACACAGGTCGATAATAAGCAAGAAGTCAATCTCCAGAATTCACGAATTTTCGACCCCAACCGGGGTCTTTTTCAAGTGGAACTTTACAATCTGAAACTCTAGAAAAGACTCTTGAGTCTTTTCTAGAGTTTTCTGAGTCTTTGTTGAGTCTTTTCTAGAGTTTTTTGAGTTTTTTCTAGAGTTTCAGATTGTAAAGTTCCACTTGAAAAAGACCCCGGTTGGGGTCAAAAATTCGTGAATTCTGGAGATTGACTTCTTGCTTATTATCATTTTGTGTGTCAATTTTGTGCTATTCTGTATCTTGGATAGCACACAGGTCAATGTTTATTATCACGCCCAGTCATCTGATTCACTACAGCATAACATGTAACCGCAGTTATGTCACTCTAACCACAATCCACATTCCAGTGGTCTGCCTTTAGGTTTTGTCGGACTATAGACGTGTCATCGGACTACACTTTAACACCAGTCTATCCTGAAACCTTTCAGTGAAATTCTAATGAGCTGCCCATTCAGTGTTTCAATCTAAACATTTCCGACCAGCATTTGACACCACAGACACAGTGGGATTCGAACCCGGGATCCTCTGACTGCTAGTCGGAGACCAGAAACACTACACCACCGTGGCATTCAAAAGTAAAATATGAAAGGGTCATGGACTTTTAGGCCTATCTTGCAGCCTTCAGGGTGGAGTAGGTGGGGCAATACTGGTTGCTACTTGGCTCAAGCTCCATTGTCTGATGCAACAAACGGTCACATCGTTCATCAGGCATGATATTAATCATGAATTTCAAAATGAACTTTTTTTAACATGGAAATCTAAGTCCGAGCAGCTTTATCTGTACATGTATATAATGTTGATGTTGGCTTTACCATGTTCACAGTCACTTTCATTTTTACCTTCAACAGAACTTTTTCAGCATCTGCCAGGCTGCACTTGGCATGGGTACAGACCAGCATCCACTCAGGCTTCCAGTGAAAGACGAGGCGTAGGAACCCCACAGTCAGAACGATACCTATCCATGTGACAATCTGACGCCATCGACTTATTGTGTAACCCTGGACCTCCTGCAAGGATATTCAACCATATTTAATGACTGACATTAGAATACAATCACACTGTGCATAACATCATGAATTTTCCAAATGCTAACAACATAACAAAGCAACTTTTTTTGCTTTTGACATTGTACTGGTTATTTTTTCCCCAGAAGTCAAGAAGAGCAAGGGATCCCCCCCCCCCATTATCAATGTACATGTATAGGCTATTTGGGGAGTAGTGAGTAGAGTAGTGGGGTTTTTGTGATATGATCTTAGTGTTTCTTCAAGATTTGAAATGGCAGGGGTTTCAGAAATTAGCTAGGAAAAGGACAGGACGGACTGAGAAAAGGGCAGGGTTAGCGCCCTTCTGTAATATAGAAAATGCATCAACTGTTCTGAAAAAAAGCAGCACTTTTTGATGGGCAGGGCGTTGCGTGCTTCTTATCTATTTTCATCTAGAAGAAACACTTGATAGTAGATGTGTGGCGGTCTAGGAAAACCCGTTGAAGTCGCTGAGTGATCAACAAGGGCTGTCAGATTGCATGTGCATTGATCTGCGACTGTTTACCTGTTACGTAGTACATTTCAGCTATTGAAATGTGCGGGTTCACCAAGGCATAACACTTTCCTCAAACGCGACATCCGATCGGTTTTCCTAGACCGCCTCACAAGCCGTGGTTACACTACATAAAATCCCCGGGTTTTTTGCGGTCACACCTATGAATTGCTGGGCTTCAAGAAACCCGTGTCTGAAAAACGCGGGTTTTTGAGACACGGCAATCTCGCCGTGCTTTTCGAAATCCCCGTGTGTTCGTTAGTTCTTCGCACGGCGACAGATGGCGCAGCCATTAACTGATGTCGTTTTCGCGCCTCCGACAATGTGTGCCAATTCAGAAATGACCGAAGAGTCAATGTTTGCAGCGCAACTGTCGCCGGGCTACTTAACTACAGTGGTAGTGTGACCTCTCGCCGGGATTTTCGTACACACGGGTTTGACACGGGTCTGGAAAAACATGGGTATTTTTATGTAGTGTAACCACGGCTACAGATCTGGGGTTAGTTCCTGGGTGTGTATGATATACACCAACAGAATACATGGACCGGTCAGCCAGTGGAAATTGAATTTCAATCCACCAGTCAACTTGAATTGGATGACTTTTATGTAGGCAGTTTACAATAGGTTTCTTTGTCCACTGAACCCACACCCATTACAGAAATATGGGTCAATCATTCACAGCAACTTTACGTCATTGTACATGTACATGTAATTGTTCAAAGGAAGAAATGCATGGATGAACAGCAAACCGCCCCAATTCTCAACAGTATCTACATGGAAAACTAATAATGGTGTACCTGGCGCTTGATTCAATATTTGAAGAAAAAAATCTCAACAGTGTTCTGTTGGATCAACATTGTTGTTCACCAATAGCATCATGTTAAACTAATAGAACCATCAGGGCCCGTATGCATAAAGGACATGAAGGAGGTGGTAACTATACCCTGGTTTAGCCTATTCTGAGAATTGTTATTCTTCTCTCCCTGGTTTAGAAAATTCGGTATGCATAAAACAAAGTATAACAATTCTGTGTATAACTAATCTAAGTTTAAGCTTATTCCACAGTGTAGTGTTATTCCACGGCATTTGTGGGCAAAGCCTGCAGGAAATCTATTATTAGATGATTTGGACCCTTTATGCAAATTAAGTCACAATAGAGTTATACCTGCCAAACAGTCAACATGTGCTCCCAAGGAAGCTGACAGAGAAAACAGCTTATTCCACGGTTTAATGTTATTCCATGGTATTGGAGTC
>NMRB01002262.1:55223-93889 GCA_002633025.1 Notospermus geniculatus
TTAAAGGAGCACGGTATTGCCACTTTTTCTCGACAGCCGGCGCCACTGTGCCACTCTCCAACGCAGGGACCAACGACGTATTGGCGAGTTGACCCGATTTCTTCCGTACATTTTGTAATGCATTTCTGTAGTTCGTATTACTGCCGCTAGGTGGCTCCCTCTACGTCGGCAGTCAAATAACGCATTTGAGATCCAATACCGTGCTCCTTTAATATGAAAGTCTGTAAGTCTGCAGAGTATTTGTATTTGATTTTTTCGTCAGGGCCGAAGCCATAGCATTATTGGCACTGGTACGTATGGAAGAGGCCATCATGTGCCCCACTTGGATGGGGTCTTTTACTTGCCTTTGCAAAGACACAAGGTACAAGGCACTACGGCTTACTGTCCCATACGACAGATGTGAAGAGCTGGGAATGAAATCCCATACAGCCCGGCCTGGATTCAAACCCGGGACCTGCCGCTTGCTAAGCAGACGTGATAACCACTCCGCTATCACTGGCTCCACAGTCTGCAGAATAAACTGTGGAGCCCTGATAGAGTAAATATTGCATCCTGTTTCTCATGTTGACTGAGCTTATTTCAATTCCCTCTGTATGGTAACTCAACTTGAAAGTGCCAGCCTGAAGAAGACCCCGGTTGGGCTTGAAATCTCTGGAGGACGACTTCTGTTACCGTATTATATCATTTTGTGTGTTGCTTTTGTACTCTATTTTTTGGATATGATGTATGGTTTCAGAGAAGTAAATAGAACTTACAGGATCCTTTATAAAGTGTTGTAACCCTAGTTTTTCGAGACCCTCTTGGAACTTTGTCGTGAAACGTTTATGGCGCTCCCAACATTGTTCTAGACCCTGTACAAAGAAGAAATTATATGAAAGTGTTTTGTAAATCATGAAATCTTTAGTATTGTTTCGTCTTTCCAAAGAGCAGCTCATGAACCAAGCTTTCTTGCAGCCTTTGTTAAATCAGTACAACATCATTAAAGTCTGGAAACATCTTCTTAGCGGGACCCAATGGACTGTGGAAGTCAGGAATTGAGACAGGTTTTTGCGGTTTTCAATTATGCATTCAACCTGCGTAACCGGTGACGATCCGTTGCACACTATTGGGCACCACTAAAGCCTGTTTGTGTAGTCTGATCGCGTTGTCGATCGGTTATTCAAGAGTTGCGTGTGATTAAAGATCCGTGGAAAATCCAACTAATATATTGCCTAACTTTCGCATTCCATTGTGTCACGCTTAGATGTTGCAGGACTTTACCAAGAGCATCATGACATCACTAGCAATGAAAACCAATGGCATTCAATGTCAAGACAGGGTATCCTGCAATAGTGGGATTTCGCACCAAAATGGTTAATGTCAGGATAATGCAACTCTGGAAGGAGACAGGAATAAAGCCAACAGACCTCCTCAGCTATACGTGCGATTCCTTCCCTCAGCTGGAACATGAGTGTTATGGGTGGTGTGTGATGATACCTGCAGGAAAGAAACATCGCATTCAAATGATTGCATTCAATATGACATTCATTCAAGATGTCACCAGTGTTCTCCGCATGGCTTTTTGTGAGGGTGGCCCACCCTATTTTGGCATTTTACCACCCTACCTTAGAAGTAGCCACCCCAACTTACAGTCGAATTTTGAATGACTTTCTATTAGGCCTACAGCCCCTACCTTAAATTGGTGACCACCCTGTCTTAATTTGCAAATACGGAAATTCTGGAATTTCAAGGGTACCACCCTACTTTAAGAAATCCTCTGGAGAACACTGTCAACCATCCTGAGAATCTCAGGTAGTTTACAGTTGCACCCCTCCCACACTTAATTGACACTAGATGGCGTTATCTTCTATAACACCATTAAGCAGGTGCTAGGTTTCCACCTTGAAAGTAGTGCAGATTACTACATTTTGCTAAAGGTTTTTAACAATCGTGAACAGGCCAGCCGTGTCACCGCCAACCCAGTGGCATCTACGCTAGATGATAGATGATGTTGAAAAGTGGTGCTGTTGGGTTCAAGGCAAATATTTTCAGACTAAAAGGACTTCATGTTGATAACAAGTGGTATTAGAACTGAACTGAATACTAATTAGAAAGAATTGTGTGATTAGGCCGACCGAACTATTTCTACATGCGCGCCGGCAAAATCCAAAATGGCGGCCTTCCACCTACGCTAGTGGTGAAATGAGGCACGATATTTCGCCGCTAGTGTCAAGTGTGGCACCCCTCCCTCAGAACCAAGCGCGAGAAAGGGAGCACTTGTGAAGACCCTGGGCGCGAGGATGGATGTTAGCTGATTTACATGTACAAAGTGGAACAAAGTTCACAGAACTTACTTTCTCGGTCCAGGTGTGATGCCCCAGTAGTTTGCCAATTCTCCGAGATCAAAATAATATGACAGAGGTTTCGTCTTTCTCTTGTTGAATTTTTCTCTGAAGATATCAAGGAACATTAAAGTAAATGTATCACGACTTCATTGTTTACATTCATTGTTTGGAAACATCATGGATGTTTACAATATGTGACCCGGCACAACAAAATGAGTCGCATGTCGCTCTTACCTTGCCAGATTGAGATCAGTGAATATGATGTGCCTGGTTTTCAGTGAAATATCTGGCAAAGTAAGAGACATCCAAACGGCCACCAAGGACATCAGTTTTATGACTCAGCCATAAAATGACCAGCACCAACTGCACTTAAGTGGTTCCTGTGGTCACTCATCACCAGGGCCAGATAACCGCAGCAAGACCACATAAAATCCTTGACTTTGAAGAGGCACTTCAAAACTAAGTACAAGTGCTTCATGTACCACTTTCAGAGAAGGTCAAACACATCAAACATTCATTAACCTGTACAGCAGGGCCTATTTCATATAGTGACTTTAAGCTTGGAGGAATTATCCAAGCATAATTCCTCCAAGCTTTAAGCTAATTGTACCTTTAACCAAATGGAAAATGCATTGAGTTAATGCTACCATTAGCTTAAAGTCACTTTATGAAACAGGCCCCCAGATGCAAGCACTCGTTTTTCAAACAGCTCTGGCGAAGTACCAGGTTTGCAAACTGCTCTGTGCCGGTAAAACCAGTCAGTGTTGATGTTATTTGAACTGTAAACCAACAAAATGAGACGGTGCTGACATACAGACAAATGCAATCGGAATTAAAGTACCGGTAGCTGGGACATGTAATCAAACAGTTGATTACCATGTCTGTCCTACTTAAACCGGATTACAAATCAAGAGTTTAAAAAGTTGACGATGTTATTAACCTTGATTTTGGCCTGTCATTCCATCAGGCTCATTGGCACATGTATTTTCATAGTATTGCCCCATGTAGATTTTTAAAGAACGACATCAACCAATTTTGTATTCGAGCAATGATCACACTAGGCCTACCTGGTACCTTTGGATATTAACCCTTTGCTTCCGCAGGACAGTTTCCAAACACCCTCCCCAGGTCTTGACAGGACAACCTGGGAGGTTGCAACATGCTACAGGACCAAATGAGGTTCACAGGTTTTCAGTTTTTGGGAGTGTACTCACACAGCACGAGGTCCGAATGATATCGGTGCAACACCTGGTGGGCAGTTGAGAGCTTTCTGAGAGCCGGTATAAACAACATCAATATCTGGAAAGAAATGAAGCAATTCATAAGAATAGATCAGAAAGTACCGGTACCATTAACCCTTACAGCGCTGGGTTTTTTCAACTTTTCCTTCCCCCGTGACCGTTTTTTTTTGAACATTTTTTTTCCGAAAAAAGAAAAAAAAATTGCCACAAATGCATGTGTTTTGAAATTTTAATTTCATGACCTTTACAGAGTATACTCGGTAATGGTCCTTAAAAAGAGAATTGTTGCACCGAGTATACTCGGTAACGGCGCTCTAAGGCTTAAGAGGTACAGTACGGGGTATACCAATGGCTTTGCATGAGTTACACGTAACTTACGCTGTGGTTACGCGTAAGTTACGTGCAGGATACGTCTTGGTTGTGCACATCTCACCGCATAAGTCGTGCATAAGTTATGCATGACCTATGCAAATTATATGCATGTAATACTACCTGAAATATTGCGTAATATACATGGAACCATGAGTTACGCAAACTGTGCACCATGAAATACCACACGTAAAACGTGCATAAGTTACGTGCAGGTTATGCAGACAAGACCCTGAGTTACACGTAACTTACGTGTAATACAGCTTGCAGGTTGCGCATCAGTTACACATAACTTGTGCGTAACTTACGCCAATTTAGGGATGTCACTTGTGATCTGTACTGTAGATTAGAATTTGCCATGAGCCTCAGCTCATTTTGTGCAGAATTTTCTGAACTTACCCCAATCATCCATAAAGAAAGGTTCACCACATAACGATGCTACCGTGTCCACCATCATGATCACATTATGTCTGAAGGTACACAACGTATTGGAAAGCAATGAATGAGTGCAATGTCATGTACTGTAATGGAAAGTGTGAATATTTGAACAGTAATGGAAAGAGTGGATACAAGGAATCCTCGCAAAAATGGCCTTCCTGTGCTGGCTGTACAATCCATGAGTCCTGTACATTTCGTGGGTCCGCAAGGGGTTACACTCGAACTGGACGCAAGGACCCTGAACGCCGCGTAGCGGCAAACGCGCGAAGCGCTACTGATCAATACCACGGGTCACTCACTCTCATTCCACCTCAGAGACGGGCTCAGGCGAAATGTGATAAATTTACCCAATATGCCGGCGTTACGCGGTGTGAAGGCGGATTTTGTTTATGGAGGGCCGGACAAGTGTATTTTGGAGTGTCCAAGTCGGGTAGACCGTTGAAAAGTGTTACGGATTATAACTTTGAGGCTGTTTTAGGTTGGGAGAATTTTATTGCAACGTCATCGGGTCAAAGGTTATTTATCACCGAACGTTTCCGAAGTTCGCCGGTGTATATGTGTATTATTAATACTGCCATCGTCATGATCGCCTCAACGAAGATTGCCCATGTTGCCAGACCTACCACATTGTACCACGAGGCGAGTGTTGCCCTATTGAGGTTTGTGCGTGTTACGCTTCGTAAGCTTCGTACTACACATGTGTCCTTTATTCGACATGGCAAGGCAACGACAATGGATCATATATTAGGGCAACGCATTGATATTATAGGCCCTCGGCCTGTTGTAATGTATTGTGCAGTTGACAGGGAGCAGTTAGCAGTCACCACAGTGAAGTGGCACACTGAACTGCGGCGTGGCAAGACGGCCATTTTAAATCCCTAAATACTTATACCACTGCCCACACCCGACAGCTGTCATCAGCTGACGGGTGTGGGCAGTGGTACTTCTGCCACTTTTCACCCACAGGAACCAACCAAAAACCATCCTTCCCACGTTCCTATCACTCTGGGTAGGCATTTACAAAAGCTGATCATACAGGTAGAAGAACCTATATAATTATAGAATCATCTCGTAACAAACACTGAGAAGGACATGGCCAGAAATCTGTTCAGGTTTCATTCCTACATCACGCTAAAGACGGCATGCTGAATTTTGACGTCACTCATGCTTTGGATAAGGCCGTTACCATAATGATGTCACTGCGACTTCGAGTGCGCCCTGCCCCATCATTCATTCGAATACCAATTGTTTGGCATTTTCAACACAAAAAGAGAAATAGAAAAATTTCTTCGAATCATGAAATTGTTGTAGTATAAACTGTCGTTTCGCTGTAAAACTTTCCCATAAGCCTACATAGTGACGCAACGTCGTCATGGCACGAGGACTGCACACAGTGTAGCGATCGCATTTCTGGCCATGAGTGATCAAAACTGAATGATATCACTGAGGTACATGTGTCAGCACTTTGGTTAGTGATTGTCATTCTTATACATGTACTTATTTTCAATGAACATATGACGCACCATAACCCTTTTCCCCAGCGTTTTTACCCATTCTCTGCATGAGTACATGTTCTATTTTAAGTCTAATTACATGCACCATGAATGGAAAAAAAATGTCAAACTACGGTACTGTACGGAATGGTAATGTATATACCAGCAGGCCTACTAGGTACAGTAATAAATGTATCAGAGCACAGCTGCTTTTGAGAAATATTCAAAAGTCAAAATTATTCCATGAATAAGAATATGCTGATTATTCACGCGGAGGAATCATCGCATCTGTCAGTTGCTGTGTTACAGGTGCTGTCGAAAATTAAACATTGAAAGTCTTGACACTGTATTTGCTCTCTGGAGCCGCTGTGGTGTAGTGGCTCGTGTCTCTGGCTAGTGGTCAGAAGGTCCCTGGTTCGATCCCCACTCGGCGTGAGACTGTAATACTTTCCGGGAAGTGGAGCTTGATCTGGATTGCACAAGCTTGTAGCTAGGGTAATGATGTGAAGTGCTTTGAGACTGCACTGCAGTAAAAGGTGCAATATAAATGCTCACATTATTATTTACTATTATTAGCTAAAGGCCTCATAGAGATCCACAGATATTGGGTCATATGAATAAAGACTAGTAAATGCTTTTACTTGAATTTTGCAGTACAAATGCACTACGCTTTTCTGTACAGATCTGAAGTAAAAGCATTTGCTAGCTTTTATTCATATCACCCATTGCCTAGATACTTGTGGATGGCAGGGTTGACAATGATAAATTGTCATTTCTATACTGCGAAATCCAAAAATTTGTTCTGATGTGGTTTAATGAAAAACACTGTCTGAATATGAGGGTATTTGTACATGTGTAATTAGATTTCTCCGTCAGGGCCGAAGCCATAGCATTATTGGCCCTGGTGAGTACGGAAGAGGCCATCTCAATCTACTCATGTTCCTCACTTGGATGGGGTCTTTTACTTGCCCTTGCAAAGAAACAAGATACAATGCACCATAGCTTACTGTCCCATGCGACGGACTGAAGAGCCGGGAATGAAATCCCATATGGCCCGGGCTGGATTCAAACCCGGGACCTACGACTACCTGCCGTAATATGAGGGTCTTATTCAAATCTCAGTTATAAAAAAATTTAATAACCTTGTGCAAGCTAGGAAAACCTTGCTGAGATAATGAGAGATGGTACATGTATATGCATAGGATGTCATAATTACTTTCTGCATATTTTCCCAATCTTGTCTACATGTTGATGAACACCGGTTGACGATTCCGCATGGGTGATGAACATAACGGCAGGTTTGTGCTCGACTATCGCCTGAAAGAGAACCAGATGTTGACCATTAGTGCTTCATATTTCAGTGTGCAAGACAGCACTACTGGATTCTACCAAACCAGGGGCGGATCCAGGATTCTGGTAAAGGTGGCACAGAAGGCCACTGGCGGACCGATGAAGGCGAGTGCTGAAGTTGCAAAGCCATGTCGGGGGGGGGGGGGGGGGGGGNNNGGTGCTCCCCTGGAAAATTTAGAAATCGAGAATGCCCTTGGTGCGATTTTCCAGCACCTGAGGAAGTGTCCTACTAAATAGCGTCAGCAACAAATTTTAGCGTCAGCAACTTCAACGTTGGCGTCAGCAAGGTTTTATATGTTCAGGAAGGCTTTTTAGACAGTGAAATAGGCCTAGACTAAAGTTTAAGCGATCATCCAGCAGTAAAATAGTGATTTAGAAAAGAAATTTTAACCATTTCTTCAAAATATTTCTGAGCGAAACAGTGGTGCCATTCGGGACTGCAGCGGCAACTGTTGGAACTAGAACTAGTCTGAAGTAAGGTTTGTCGGCAAATTTGACCCGAAAAAGCCAAAATAATCCTCAATTTCATTAATTTTCTTCAAAGCAGTGCAGGTTTACACCACTGCAACAACATTCTGAGACATAGGGCACCCTGAGGATGTTATAAAACCTTGCTGACGCCAACTTTAATGTTGCTGACGCTTGTTGACGCTAAAATTTGTTGCTGACGCTGTTTAGTAGGACCGCCTGAGGAACAACTTATAAGGCAATTCTGTGCACTTTGAAAAAGGGCAATTTTTCTAACGTTGGTCACCGAAAAATAGGGGGGTACGGGCCGGGTTTCCCCCTTGATCCGCACCTGAAAACCTGGCATAGTGGTGAGAGCATTGGATTCATCACTAAGAGGGCTGGGGTTTGACTCTGCTCGAGTCAGCACTTGGTACACGCCGCTGTCTGTCACACCTCAGAGGTTCTGAGTTTGATCCCTGGTCAGACCTGCTCTTCACATGGGCGTCGTCAGATTTTCTGAAGGGGGGTCAGATTTTCTTAAAAGGCGGGACGTAGCCCTGCCAGCTCGCGAGAAGTGCATCAGCAAGGGTCAAAGGGGGCTGGGGGGGCCTCCCAAGGAAAATTTCAAAATCTAGATGCTCTGAGACACGTTGTTGGGCATTTTGCAATCGGCCCTGTCCTCCTCAATGCATTAAGCTGTGAGGGCACTGTTTGCCAAAGGGGAGGGGTTGTTTGCACCCACGATCCTTCCCGGTAATGCCCATGTCTTCAAAAGATAAAGAGGGTGGATCTCTTTAACAGTATGGGTTTTTATAGTCCACATCCTTATGTTGTTCTGTGGAAACATCCTTTTGGAGCAAATCTGAAGCCAGGTTTAGGACCCTTGGCTACCCAGGTTTCAGGAAAGTCATGTTGCCAAAAAAATCGTTTGCCAGCCACAGTCGCTAGGGGTTTTAAATTTTGGGAACTGACTTCATCATTGGACGCCGGATGACGCAGCATCTGAGCTTTGTACAGGAGAATGGGACCTGATATACAGCTACCGGTAACTTCCAAACGGATGGATCTACACCCCATAAATATAATATGAAAAGATCAGTAATCTAGGGGACTCACGCAGCTGTGACCATGGGGGGAACCCCCAACCCCCCTTTACTCATCTGGGGGTCTATAGGCCTAGGCCTTTTCCGATCCGCACCGAATGTCAGTGATATATGTGGAGCCTGCAGCAGTCTGTTACCTAATTGGGGGGAGACCCCCTTTTGAGGCCTGTGGCCAGCTGGCCTCTAGGCCTGTTCCTGCAGATGTTGTTTTTCGTGACGCCGCGCACCGTGGCGTGACGTCACACGGCGGACGGCTGATTCCGGCCACGGCGGAAAAGAATGATGGTTCACGACATCCACAAAATCGCCATATTGCGTCAAGGTGCGGTATTGTTTTTGTATTGATTTTGTACATTTTTATACGCACATAACCATTATACATGTACCGGTACTCACTTCGTGAGCCGCTTTGTGGCTCATATCACTGCGCGAATTATTACCAACAGGCAGAAAGAAAAGAAACAAAATGGACGAACTTACTGCTTCAACATCCTCTGGTGAGAAATAATCTCCATAATCTTTGACGATATTTCTGACATCGCCGCCAACTCTCTGGGCCATATCTGAAAACCTCTCCCCCCACAAACCCTGAGTAAACACAGCCACAACTTCACCGGGTTCAATCATGTTGACGGCACAGGTCTCCATCGCGGCATGCCCTGTGAAAAAACATCATATCAATCAGAATCAAACTGAACTTACGAGTGTCCTTATACTGACTGATGATATGATCGAATCTGTCTGTCTTGGCTCAGAAATTTGGAGCTTCATGTAAACACAAAGCTACCTGTGTTCCTTATCTTGCTATTACAGCTCACCCTCGCTAACGTACCTCACCATAACGTAGGCCTACTCCCGGATATAACGTACTTTTCCAATGGATCCCCATTATTTTGCAAAATCAGCGAATTCCAAGAAAAGCCCCCAACCGACGATCAACTTTAGCTAGATCTGCTGGTCAAATGTGCTCACATATGGCAAAAGGTGCATGACAGTGCGGGAACAGAGCTCCCTCGCTACTTCATTTGCATGATCTAAGGTGTTTCTAGAGATGACTGGTACCACAAATGTGTAGCGGTCTGGGAAAACCCATCGGATGTCGCATTTGAGGAAAGTGTTCATGCCCTTGGTGAATCCGCAAAGGGGCTGGGCAGAAATAAAGGGTTGTTACAAGTTCGGCATAACTCTTAAACTACTGCTTCGATCTGCCTGAAACTTGCATAGATGATGCTTGGTACTGAGTGATTAACAACTATGATGACACAAAAACAATTGTATTACTCTTTACTAATTAAATTAGGGAGACAATGCCAGATTTTGGAGGCCTAGAAAGACGAGAAATAGTCATTATTTCACCACAGAATTTCACCTGGGCCTGTGTCATGTAAAATGCTAACAAGTTTGTGTGACGTCTGTTAATTATTTTAATTATTTTCTACAAGAAAATGGTATTTTACATTTTTGGTTGACATGGCCAACACTGCAAGTTGAGCAAGGTTTACAAAGCCATTCAAGCAGTCAGAAACTGACCACAGGCCTGGGAATTGGTGATGTCACCCAAAATGACCCATTGAAAATGCACACTTCAATTCCAACCAAAAGGTAATTCATGTGAAATCAAGTTTGAGTGAGTCAATTCCCGGTGAATTGTGAGTGGTTTCAGGCCTGTGGTCAGTTTTCACATTGGTTAGAAGGGCTTTGTATAAGCTTGCTGAACTTGCAGAGGTTAGGCATTTGAACCAAAAATCTAAAATACATTTTTCTATAGAAAAGGATTAAAAAAATTAACTCTATCACACAACATTGTTAGCATTTTATGTGACATAGGCCCAGGTGAAATTCTGCGGTGAAATAATGAGTATTCCTTGTCTTTCTGGGCCTCTGAAATCTGGCATTGTCTCCCTAATTAGTAATGAGCAATGCAATTATTTTTCTGTCATCTTAGTTGTTAATCATTCAGTAAAAAGCATCATCTGTGCGAGTTTCAAGCAAATCGAAGCAGTAGTTTCAGAGTTATGCCGAACTTGTAACAACCCTTCATTTCTGCCCAGCCCCTTTCAATAGCTGAAATGTGCCACAAAGCAGATCAATGCACAGACAATCTAACAGCCTTTGTTGATCATTCAGCGACATCCGATGGGTTTTCCTAGACTGCCTCACAAATATCCCTGCTGCCAGTGCATCTTTTACTTTCCCATATGAGATTCTTCTCTTGCGAGTTGGCTCTCTATGGGCAACTAAACCATTGCAAACTCTGGACAGTCATAATGTGTCTTTGATCTTAGCGTAAGCCAAAAGGAAACCAACAGTGGTGAAAAGCATGCCGCCCAGGTACCGTACTATTTTTGAAGCAAAGTTCAGACAAACATTACGAATCATACACAGATTTCTGAGTGTCTGTTTTGTATGCACCTAAAGAAGACAAAGCAGATACGGACAAACAACGTGGAATTGACCGAGCTGACACCATTCGGGAGGTTCGCTAATTCCCATTGAGAGCCAACTCTCAAGAGAAGACTCTCAAGGTGGAGAAGTGTCTTTATATACTTACCAGTTCCAGAAACAGCAAAACAGTAGTCATTTTTTGTCTGGAAGATGTACTGGATTCCTTCTTTGACGTCGTCTAAGATCTGGAGGGAGAGATAAGAGAAATTGAAGGACAACAACCATATGGAATTCACATCAGGGATTTGCTTTAGTATAGACAAATCCCAAATTCCCAGATCTGCACACTTCCGCCGAAATCGCAAACACAACCTCGACCTGAAACCAGCTGACGTGACGCAATCCTCTGATGCAACGTCTTTGAAGTCACTGTCGTGGGGTTCTCTGCGTCACGTGTCAGCTTCAGACAGAGGTTGTGTTTGCGATTTTGGCAGAAGTGCGCAGATCTTTCTCGTTTACGTCAATTTGGGATTTGTCTATAGCCCTGACATGAATGAACAAATATTTCTGCATCTTAACCTTCACCAGTACAGGGTTAATCCAAGTTTTTCTTCCCAATTTGATGTCTTCTGACTTCAAGAAGATTTCTTATTGTTTTACCCAGGTCTCTATGACCTTACAACTACGGTTTTGGTATTTGTGTGGCGGTCTAGGAAAACCCGGTGGATGTCGCATTTGAGAAAAGTGATGGCCTTGGTGAACCTGCACATTTCAATAGCTGAAATGTACTACGTAACAGGTAAACAGTAGCTAGGCCTAGTAGATCAATGCACAGGCAACTGACAGCCCTTGTTGATCATTCAGCGACATCCGCGGGGTTTTCCTACACGCCACACATTTTTTGACCTTACTCTGCCAAAACAAGACACGTGGGAGAGGAAAACAAAACAAGGAATCAGGACATCAACATTTATTTGATAAACAAATAAATACTAGTAAACTAGTTTAGGTCATGACGTTTTACTAAAATCCGGTGTATCTGAAGGCCAGTCAAGGACACAAGCATGATAATATTTATGACCATCGATGACCAGATTTCCTAAGGTTCAATAACAAAGTTCACTGTGTTAAGATATTACCAGGTAATTTGGTCAAGTTACCGGTAATTACTATCATATTAACACTTATAGAAGTACCGGCCAAAGAAAATGTGACCTTTACGTCCACTCAAAAGTGCCAATGCTGTAATTTATTTGCTGTCGCATGTAAAAATGAAATGGTCCATGGACCATGTGCTCACCGGGTTGGACATAACAGTCTAATGACAGAGGGATGAGCAATCTGGGTAAAGTCATTCCCAAGTAGGTGCACTTTGGGTCACGTCGTTCCTGAGTTACAGCACTTTGACGATTTTCGGTTTACGCCATCTGGCGGCCATATTGGATGTCCGATTGGGCCAGAACTTCACATGCACGTAAAGGTCATCTGCAGAGGGCCACATAGCACATTGGAGCGCTTTGGGTCAAGTCGTCCCTGAGTTACAGCACTTTGATGATTTTCGGGTTACGCCACCTGGTGGCCATATTGGATGTTTGATCAGGCCGAAACTTCACATGCACATAAAGGTCATCTGCAGAGGGCCACATAGCAAATTGGAGCACTTTGGGTCAAGTCGTTGCTGAGTTACAGCACTTTGATGATTTTTGGGTTACGCCACCTGGTGGCCATCTTGGAAGTCAAATCAGTCCGAAATTCGACATGCATGTAAAGGTCATCTAGAGGGACGTAAATATCAAATTTGAGCACTCCACGTCAAGTCGTTCCTGAGTAATAGCAGTTACTTGATTTTCAGGTTACGCCACCTGGCGGCCATATTGGATGTCCAATCGGGCCGAAACTTGGTATTTTTAAAGGTACCCCTCGAATGCATGTTTATGCAAGATATGAAGTTGCTTGATGAAATAATGACAAACTGTGGCAGGTTCGTCACTTTTGTCGAACTTTGACCTCTGTGACCTTGAAAAGTACGTCAAATCAAAAACCCGTTATATATGTTATGTATCCTTATTAGATACACCTATGATAAAAATTTGGAGAAGATCTAGTCATTAGTTCAGGAGTTATTGCACTTTTTGTGTTTTCGGTTTCCGCCACCTGGTGGCCAAGCTAAGAGTCGAATCGGACCGAAACTTGGTGTCATGGGTCATCTGACCTAGGGGTATATATGTACCAAGTTTCAGATCAATAGCTCTGGCGGTTACGAAACGTGCCCTGCTAACGGACCACGACGACGACGACGACGGACGCACAACCATTGTATAAGCTCACCACGGTGAGCTAAAAACGTTAATATATTGACAAATTACATGTATTTCAGTCAAATCGGCAGAACTACCAAATTTTAGGGAACAAATCAGGGTTTATGGTGGCAAAGACAAGCTGTTATCTGAAATCCGATGCAGGCCCAATGGCACAAACATGGTACAAGATCTGGATCACTTGGCACTGTAAACAATGATTCACTATAGGCCTAGATCAATCCCGTCAATTGGAACCTTGTTTGCATAAATGAAACATGCATCACATTTTCAATCACCGAGAATGAAATACCAACAAGTGATATACTATCAAAGCTGCACATCAGAAGAAAGAGGATTGTTCAGAGATTCTCTTCAATCACATTTTGATACAAAACACATATCAGTACAAAGTGATATCGCACAGAGAAAGTCCCAAACGGGTTTAAAAGTTTTGCATTTTCAACTTTATAGCTGCACAAAACTGCGAAGTATAAAACGTTATTTCAGAAACGATATTCATATGAAAGCGCTAGGCAGTCCAACTCATTTTGGCACTGACATAAAAAAATCAAAGAGGCGATGCCGTAGAATGATTTTTTCCAGCATCTGTAAGATTACCAAACAAAACAGGGAGATACCATAAAGTCTTTGACATAAGGCTATCTGCAATATGCATGCCATGCCCCTATCTATGTGACATGAATATTATTATAAACTCCCCTGAATAACTTAGGGGAGATAACAGCTGAGGTAACTGAATCACTGATGTCTGGCAGATAGTCATTTGTTCAGAGGCCTACCTGTGGGTGAATGGTGATGATGAATATTTTATCATTTAATCACAAAAGGGTGCTTCATCACTAATTCTGCACTCTAATAACAAGTGAATTTTATAATAGGCCTACTAGGCATACCCGTTCAATCAGTGGGGGAACTGCTATTCATGTGAGTGCCTGCAGGGTTCCTCCACCAGACAGCTGTAAAATTTCATGGACCTTTTGAGGACTTTCATGGTATCAAATATGTAAAATTTAATGACTTACACAGAAGCCGGGCCATGTGCACCGGCGTCCGCGTCTGACTTTTACTCTTTCGTGACGGAAAGAAATTAGCGAGACAATGTTAAAAACACCAGAAATTTAATTTTCAAGACTGAACATTTTATTTTTTAAGGACTTTTGTGGACTTTATAGGATTTTCTCAATATTTATGGACTTTCAAGGCCTTAAATTTAAGCATTTTATATTCATGGACTTTCATGGTTTTAAAGGACCTGGAGGAACCCTGGCCTGGAGACGTATTAAATACGTCATACCCGTTCGAGTGGCGTAATGACATCATTTCATCATAACATTGCCGACGTAATGGATGACGCGACGGAAATCTCGGTGATGTCATGACGTCAAAAGGCATAAACAGCATGGCCGTTATTATTTTCATTAATATCTTGGTATTTCGAAAACTATATGTCATATCAAAATTCGGGCTTCGTAAGGACACTTCCCAGGTCTGTCTGCATGTGCATACCAAGTCTGGCGGCGATCCATTCATCAGTCTTGGAGAAAATCACGAACAAACACACAAACAAACCAAGGCAAACAAACTCTTGTCAAATTTTAGTATGATTACAGGCGGCAAACAAGAGCCAAAGAGGACTCTAATAAGTTTTCCTACTTTTGGGGCGTACTGTCAAATAGAACACAAAATGTGACCCGCTCCAGCAAAAGCACGTGCTTGTCACAAGTGATCATCATTATAGAGTTTAAGAAATCAAACGATAAACATTAACTTTACGACGACGTTATTTTTCACACTGCGAATTCGCCAGATTATATACATGTGTGTTGCATTTTCAGTAAAAAAAATATCGTTGTCAACGTTCTTAACATTTACCATTTGATTTCTTAAATTTCCGATTGGTTATCAGTTTACAACTGTCCACCTCTATTGTCAACCTGCAGACGTTGAGGAGCCCGGTGGTGTAGTGGTTCGGGTCTCCGACTAGCGGTCAGAGGGTCCCAAGTTCGAATCCCACTGGGAGTGAGACTTTGGGCAAGTCTCTTTGCCTCACTGGCCTCTCTCCACCCAGGTGTATAAATGGGTACTGGTCGGAAATATTGCTGAATGAGCACTCCTCATCTGAGTTCTACTGAAAGGTTTCAGGATAGACTGGGGTTAAAGTGTAAAGTCGGATGAGAACCTCCACCATAGTTAAGTTGGTATCAGACTATAAACCCAAACTTTAACTTTTAACCTACATTTCAGCTATCGTGTTGTAAGGCCGTTAATCCTTTCTTTGGTTGTGACAAGCACCCCTGCTTTTGCTAGGCCTAGAGCGGGTCATAAATGACAGATTCAGCCAAGAAATACAAAACTACGAAAAACCTACCTTGTGTGTCTCTGGATGTAAATGACCAATCATTGGCCACGCTCCTGCAGCAGCGATCCTTGGTGGGACATTGGATGGACCAGGCCCCATTAAAAGTTTATGTGGATATTCCAAGGGTTTATAAAGATGATCTGGTGGAGGGAACACCCCTAGAGTCCGGGCACTGGTGTGTAACCCTCTCCCCAGAAAAAAATTTGCCAGCCGGACGGGTTTCATGATGTTGTTGGATCTGCTACCAGTAATCAAAATGTTTATCACATGGCTTATTTATAGGCCTAAAACGTGGCCTACTTGAAAGCGATTAGTATGATGACACACTGGTCTTCTGATACTGGTCATGACATCAGTAATATCACAAAATGTGAAGGCCATGCAAACTGAACCATGATCTTAGACTCTATATAAATGTACTACCAACAGATAGAAACATGGTGCCTCTGAATCAGCCAAAGATGTTCCTACCGGTAATTGGTTTTGGCAAGTGGAAATCACTTTTTGGGGTATTTGGTCCCATTTTGTGTAATTTTACATTAAAGCTGCAATTTCCTATTTTGTAATAACAACTGACAATGTTCAAGACTATGCTCATTTGATTCACTGTCCCCATATTTCTATCTGTTAGTAATAATTTACAGGGTCAAAATCCAACCATTCAGGAGTTAGCTGTACATTGGTCCCCCTGCCCCTGGGCTGGGTTGCACAGAACTCATGTTAGCGCTAACTTGGTGTTAGCGCTAACTTTATGTTAAATGAAATAAAGACAATGGATTTTTACGTCATCTAACATAAAGTTAGTGCTAACACCAAGTTAGCGCTATCGTGGGTTTTGTGCAACCGGGCCCTGTACAAAGCCGAGTCCACCAGTCCAATGATGAAGTCGGTACCAAAACTTCAAAACGCTGCGTCTCCCACACCCACACCCACCACTGCTTTCATNCCCCCCGGGCTCCTGCTCTAAAATGACTTACCTTGAACGCCTCCTGATGCATATGACCAAGCATCGGCAACGCCCCGGCGGCTGCGACTCTCGGTGGGACGTTTGACGGACCGGGACCCATCAGCAGTTTATTCGGGAAATCCAGCGGCTTATACAACTGTTCCGGAGGTGGGGCTACCCCGAGGGCCCGGGCACTTGAATGCAACCCCCTCCGTAGAAGACTGTTTCCAACTCTCACTGCTTTCATGGTGTCACCTCTACAGAATCAGCTACTGAATGAGGGATTATCCTAGTCTACTGCTTATAGGCCTAACACCTGGCCGTTTTGGATAATTATGATGACATCAGTCTGCTGGTGCTGTTATCAGTACGGTAATACATACCAGTACTTATTAGTAAAACATTCAGACCTGAATAAAACATGATTCATGACGTCAATCATGAAATGAGCATCTTTACATGTATGTCCCACATTGTCAGATTTTTTGGCAGAAGAATTGGAGACAGCAGATGACAACAAATTATTTGGTGTTATTGTCGTATTTTGCAACATTGACACCAAATTTGGAATAACTGCAGTATTTTGCAGCATTCTCCATAGATGTCAAGCAAGACATATAGATGTCAAGCAAGACATCATTATATGTGACCTGCTCTAGAAAAAGTAGCCGCCTGTCGCAACTGAGGAAAGGGTTAACAGCCTTACAACACAATAGCTGAAATGTTCGGCACTGCAAGTTGTGGACAGCAGTGATGCACAAAGTGTTAATGTCGTCTAAACCAGTATACCCAGGAGTGAATTGAAAACACAATCAGTGGAATATTATGTAGGAGGAAACCTTTGCTGCCAAAGAGGGCAATCCTTTCTTCAGGTTCGACCCCAATTCGAATCCGGTACCTTAGACGTGACTGGCACCACTCTGACAGTGGTAGCGAATAAGTAGGTAGGCCGAGTGGGATAGAATTCTCTTTGGCAGCAGCGCAGGTTTTCTCCAGTTTTCAACTCTTGTACATGACGAAGAGAATACATAGCTTCATTCATGTTTTACACACTCCTATTTATGCGGGAATAACTGTCATATGCCTAAATTGATCTGTGACGTCATTGGTTTTATGGCCACGTGCTTCTATTATGATTTAGAGTGCCATCTTACGTCCTTTTCTTTCAACGTCCTTGTTTCTGAACCTCTGTGTTTCGTACTTTAAGTTGATGTTCAAGCTAAAAAGTTGTCGATCGTCGACGTCTTTGTTTCGCTTTCACAGCGCCATCTAGCGTCTTTTTTTCTCAATGTCCTCGTTTCTGAACCTCCGCTTTCCAAACTTTTAGTAGACGATCAACGAAAATAGTTGACTGCCGACGTCCTTGTTCCGCATTAAAAAACAGCGGCAGTGCCTTGTTGTATTTGTTTTTCAACCTCCTTGTTCGTTGTAAAAAGAATTAAACTGCCGCATTTTATTCTTGTTTCGCGTTTTTATTTCTGTTTCTGCAAAGAATATCTTCGTTTCGCAACGTCCTATTTTTGCACATATAACTGCCCATATATGGCTCCACCAACTTTCATGACCCTGGGCCTTGCGGTTGCGAAACGTGCCAGTTTCACAGACACACAGACAGACAGACAGATATTTTGAGCCATTTAGTCATATGAATAGCTCAGCTGACTAAAAAAGCCTGCCACACACTGGAGCTATCTGCTGAGCAAAAAGTCATTCGAGACCTTTTGCTTGGCAGATAGCTCGCATGTGCATGTATTTTCGGTGAGTTTCTGCCTCTTTTATGGAATTGGCCCAGAATTGTATGTGATGGCGTGACATTATTTAGCCAGAATTTGCAGAAATTTTGTGGACTTACAACGCATTTTGGATACCCGAAATTGTTGATGGGTGAAAAGCACTGTTCTATAATTTCAATCAAATTAAAAAAATCATTCCTCATATCAAAGAAGATCTGAAAATGCACAAAATTAAACCAGTTTCCCTCATCCACGGCTTCATTTTTCTCGACATTCAAACAAATCTCTCAAAACCTGAACAGTATGAACCATCAATGAATAGCTTCTTACAGATATCATGCCTTCTTATGGTCTTTCACCTGTATGCACTCTCTTGTGGCGCTTTAAATTGGATTGCTGAGTGAAGGCCTTCCCACACACTGAACATTTGAATGGTCTTTCATCTGTATGTAATCGTTCATGAACCTTTAAACTGCTCTTCTGAGTGAAGGCCTTTCCACAAGCTAAACATTTGAATGGTCTTTCACCTGTATGCACTCTCTTGTGGCCCTTTAAATCGGATTGGTAAGTGAAGGCCTTTCCACACACTGAACATTTGAATGATCTTTCATCTGTATGTAATCGTTCATGAACCTTTAAACTGCTCTTCTGAGTGAAGGCCTTTCCACAAGCTAAACATTTGAATGGTCTTTCACCTGTATGCACTCTCTTGTGGCCCTTTAAATCGGATTGGTAAGTGAAGGCCTTTCCACACACTGAACATTTGAATGATCTTTCATCTGTATGTAATCGTTCATGAACCTTTAAACTGCTCTTCTGAGTGAAGGCCTTTCCACAAGCTAAACATTTGAATGGTCTTTCACCTGTATGCACTCTCTTGTGGCCCTTTAAATCGGATTGGTAAGTGAAGGCCTTTCCACACACTGAACATTTGAATGATCTTTCATCTGTATGTAATCGTTCATGAACCTTTAAACTGCTCTTCTGAGTGAAGGCCTTTCCACAAGCTAAACATTTGAATGGTCTTTCACCTGTATGCACTCTCTTGTGGCCCTTTAAATCGGATTGGTAAGTGAAGGCCTTTCCACACACTGAACATTTGAATGGTCTTTCACCTGTATGCACTCTCTTGTGGCGCTTTAAATCGGATTGGTAAGTGAAGGCCTTTCCACAAACTAAACATCTGAATGGTCTTTCTCCAGTATGCACTCTCTTGTGGCCCTTTAAACTGGATTGCTGAGTGAAGGCCTTCCCACACACTGAACATTTGAATGGTCTTTCTCCAGTATGCACTCTCTTGTGGCGCTTTAAAGCGGATTGCTGAGTGAAGGCCCTCCCACACACTGAACATTTAAACGGTCTTTCATCTGTATGTAATCGTTCATGAACCTTTAAACTGCTCTTCTGAGGGAAGGCCTTTCCACAAACAAAATATTTGAATCGTTTTTCGCCCGTGTGAATTCGAATAAGATTTTCGAGCTCGACCTTTTTCCTAAATGACTCAGGACACAGAGGACACTTTCTGGTGTTACATTTTCTTACTACACGGGCAGAAAGTTTGCTTGATTTGCCAATGATCTGAAATTAGAAAACAGAATGGTCATCATACTTCTATCGCAAGGACGCACAGATTTCTGAATTTTATGGATGGAAGTGGAGCTGGTTCAGAGAAACCTGTATCATATTTTCTGCTCGGTAAGCAAACATGGTACTGCAAATACACCTGTAGGTTCTGATCAACCTTAAAATAAAGAAAACTTGTTCTGTGAACAATATCTAAAGCCGCATTCACATCTAGACCGATCTGAGACCGAATTCCCCAGTGCGCATTCGGGAATGCGCTTTGGCTAGGCCGGTCTAGCTTAAACTACAAACTTTTTAATGCGATTTCAGGCTTCTTGTAGTGATCTCAGGCCGATTCAGGTATCCTAGGCCGGTCTAGACATTGGAGTGATCCAGTCAGCGCGGTAACACTACGCGCCAAACTGTAAACTGAATCGGCCTGAGATCGCTACAAGAAGTGGACTCGCTAGACCGGCCTGAGATCGCATTAAAAACTTTGTAGTATGAACGGTTATTGCGCACTAACTGTTTAGGCCGATCTCAGATTGCTTTAAAGTGCTAATGTAAACGTGCCTTTTGTTCTCGTGCACAGATGGAAGATCACACATGTCAGCTGTGAAGGTGAACGTGAGGAAAGAGGGACCGTGTGCTCACAGAGGTGAGCTGAAAAAGTGTGGCCTAATGGGAGACTTCCCTGCCATCAGAAGCCATCATTCAAAAGTTAGAGTTTAGATTTCAACGGGATATGACGAAGTGAAATTGATTCAGGGTTCCAAGCCTGGCTATCAGCATCATTCGATTCAGTCTTACATTTTCCACTCTGACTTACCAATGTCTGATCTGGTATGAGATGATCCACAACCGAAGATGCCAGGTCATCATCGTGTTTCTTCTGTTTTGTTTTCAATCCATCATCAAATCCTGCTGGCATGACCTCACCGATTTTATGCTCCTCCAATATCAGACAGCAGCCATTCCTACAAGTCTGACTCTCCTCACCAGTCGCACCAGATACATCACTCATCTCGAACTTGCAATATTCAGCAGTTGCGATATTAGGCCTATTGTTCATGGGTTCTTCTTTTACTCCAGTCAAAGTCAAAGGTAGAGTTATAGGCGGGCAAGACTCGTTCTCTGCAGTCTCGCAATTGACAGTGTTTGCTCCTTGAAGTTCGACTTTAATATCAGTTACGTCATATTGTTCATCTTTGTATGGTTCAGCTCCTTCACAATAGTCATCATGGAGTTCGACTTTAATATCAGTTATGTCATATGATTCATCATTGTATGGTTCAGCTTCTTCACAATAGTCATCATGGAGTTCGACTTTAATATCAGTTACCGGTATGTCATATTGTTCATCTTTGTATGATTCAGCTCCTTCACAATAGTCATCATGGAGTTCATCTTTGATTTCGTTTTTTAGAGCAGGATCCAATAATGCCAATTCATTCTCTACAGAGTGTGGCTCAACATGTGATGGACCACGGGACACGGTTGATGTCCCATGGCAGCCAATCTCAAATTTCGAAGTTTCGGCCATTTTTAGATGGTTATTACTATCAGTATCGGTTTCATGATGTTCCATTTTGATTTTCATCCCCTGTAATAATAATGAATAGAAATCGGGTTTCTAAGGTGAAATAGAAATCGCTAAATAGAAAACTGCTGTAATAATAATGAGTTATGGTATCATCCCAATGAGCCATGCAAAGTGGAACAGAGTCCATGGACTCAAAACAGTCAAGACTTCAGAAGTGACCCTGCCAGTTCAGAAGATGAGCGAACTTGATGAGTGATTGACATGCACCTGGCTGCTTTTCGATGAGGTGTGTGCGGGCGCGCAGGCTGTGAAGAGGCATGGGTGCAGGCACAGACGCAGGAGTTCAGTTGCTCGTATTTGGTGGGAATTCGCAGGAGTTCAGGGTAATTCCCAGGAAATGATGACGCAATACTGTGCGGGCAAGGAAAAAATCGGTAGCTACATGTACATAACCGATTTGAAAAAACGCGACAGTGCCTGTCCACCAGCTCTCCGTAGCAGGACCCGCGTCATGGAAACAGCTAAAGGGAAATATGTTGGATCGATTTTTTCCGCTCACGCCTGCACAATTACGCCTCGTGGAAAAGCGGCATTTTTGCATTATCTCCCCACCACCCCTTACACCGACACTGTTCCTAACCCTAACAGTAGGCCTGACACTGACCCTGACCCTGTAGTGGGGGATTATGCAGTTAAACCGGAAAAGCAGCCTCTTCCCTGGCCAAGCTAGCTAGACATGCTACACAACACCAACATCTGACCACAGGAACCTGTATAAAAGGATTCGGGGGAGTTAAATAATACTATTATTATTTAACTCCCCCCCCCCCACCAAATCCTTTTACAGGTTCCTGTGGTCTGACGACAAAACTTTTCAAAAGTCATAGGCCCTACGCACTACTACCGGCAGGCCTACTGCACACTGTACATGTGTAGGCCTACCAGGCTCATCAGCGTACTTTGTGTAGAAAAGTACCGGTGTAACAGTAAAGATCATCCCCTGTAAAAAGTGTCCGCTCCGGACCGCTGCTTTTTGGGCCTAGGCCTCTATTGAATTACTTTGTTGTTCAATGAATGTCATCCTGCTGATGCCTGATGGAATAGGCTAGGATCTTTTTTGTTTCTACTACTAGAAAGTCTAGGACAGTCTGCTGTGCNGGGGGGCAACCACTGTGCCCCTATTTGCTACTGGAGGGGGGAACTATTGGATTGACAGGATAGGCTCCTACCCCAGCCCAAATTCTGAAAACCCTGCAGACCGTGAAGCAACAACAAAATGAAATGGTCCATGGACCATGTGCTCACCTGTGGGTGAATGTCCCATAAGAACAGACGACAACTGCGTGTTCAAGGCCTATTTTGTACAGCTAAGCCTAACAGGGCAGGGTAGGCCTTTTAAGGCCTAGGCATTTGAATTGCATTGCCATCAAATAAGGCCTATTGGGGTACGCCTAGGGCCTAGGCCTAGATTGGGCCCATCAAAGTCTTTGACTGATCATGGTTGTATGGCCTTGGCCAAGGTGTAACAAAATACAATCATGTACTTAGACCTACCTATCAGCACTTGCAAAATTTTGTTCATCATGTCCAAACAAAGGCAACATCATCAGTCAGATAGGGGAGCAGGCGCGGATCCAGGATTTTTGGCAGAGGGGGGTCAGAGCCGCCGAGGGCGGTCGTTGCAGACGGGCGCTGAAGATTCCCGCGCCGACGGGGGGTCTGGGGGTCCTCCCCCAGAAGATTTTGAAATCTAGAGGGCCGTAGACGCGATTTCCTGGCATCTCAGTATCAAAACGGAAGCTTTTTTCTTGAGTTTTTTGCTTATTGTTGCAAATTACCGGTATTGAAAAAAAAACAATTGGTGGTGGCGAGCAGGAGGGTCACCACCCCCAAAACCCCCCCTCTGGATCCGTGCCTGGGGAGCACATCCACACCATGGCATGACACACAGCAGAATGACAGTCACACATCCACTGAACACTGCATGGACTATAGGTCTAGCTGTAGGCTGCTGACTGACCCCACCTCTGTCTCTGTGTGTCATAGCATCACGGCGTCATAGTCATAACATACCATATTGCACCATGTTGCTTTGAACAACCGGCCCCTGGTGGCAGTTTTTTAGACACGTTTGCTTAGATACTTGTTTTAAACTCACTGATAGCACTCCAGGGGCCTGTGCTTTAGCTTAGTGTCACCACGCAAACAGCGCTGTGCGCTAATCAAAACAAAGACAACATGTGCCCACCGGGCAATATTTTTTGCATGTCTCCCTTTAATTCCCTTTGAACTGATGTAGAAAATATCAACCTATCTATCCCATCACATTTTGTCTACATATTTACCACAGGGGCTGAGATATTGCGATATTTCATTTCACGTGAAACGCCCCCTGGAGAGCATAACAGAGGTCAAATTGCGCTCATTTTTTGTTTCCGAGCAGAGTTCACCCAGGGCTACCTTCAGATGAAATTTGGAGTCTCTAGCTATAACGGTTACAAAACGTCGGGCATAGTTTGACATCTGGAGTGACGGACTGACTCGTGACACCACTGAATAGTTATTTGACTAGCTCTGCTGACCTTTGGCCAGCTGAGCTAAAAAGATGCAATGCACGTAGGACAAAGGCAGGCCAGAGTTTGCCACAAAGAAATAAGATAGATGGATGTTTTTATTTCATCAACATTGTATTCGATCACTCATTCAAAACAGAAAGACATTGCAAACAATTGGGAATGACGGAAAATGAGCAAAAATTACATGTACGATAAAATCTCTTGAAGGCATTATAAGACTTCAGAAACCACAAGATTTTAACAGACCTGCCTTCCTTGTTTTTTACTATGGTGTACAATGACCCCTCAAAAAGGATACTGGTAATGGAAGCACGTGGTGTACAATCCACCAAATTACTGTCGACAGCTTAAAACAGGGTGCGTGCAGCTTATGGAGCACCAAATTTAAGACCTTTTTAAGACTTTTTAAGACCGAGTATCGGCAAAATTTAAGACCTATTTTCTTCTAAATGAAGCACCTGGACAGACCACTGACAGGCTTTCCGTGAGGGAACAATGACAGGGATCAACATCGTCATGGCCAAGAAGGCGGGTACTTGGTGGGGGGGGTCTGGCCCTCCCCCAGAAAAATTTTGATTTTTAGAAGCCCAGGGATGCGATTTCCTGGCATCTCCTGCCAACTTTTTTTTACAACTGCCTTGATATGAAATTTAAGACCTTTTTAAGACCTTCCCACAGAAATTATCAAATTCAAGACTTTTTAAGGCCTTGAAAATGAAAGTGCCAAATTTAAGACTTTTTAAGACCTTGCACGCACCATTTCGCCTACTCCTATTTCGCCTAAACTCATTTCGCCTAAACCTATTTCGCCTAAACCTATTTCGCCTAAACCCATTTCGCCTAAACCCATANGGTAGTAGGCGAAATGGGATGTAGGCGAAATGGGTTGTAGGCGAAATGGGTTGTAGGCGAATTGGGCATTAGGCGATATGGGTTTAGGCGATATGGGTTTAGGCGAAATGGCCACTTTTTGTAGGCGAAATGGGTTTAGGCGAAATAGGAGTAGGCGAAATGGGCCGTAACCGTTAAAAAGTGTACAATCGGCGGCCTAAGTGCTCGAAAAGTCCGGCTGAGTTGCCCTTGCCAGATGGCGAATTGGCTGCTAGGTCAGGTCGCCACAAAAAGCACGGGAATCTGGACGGCCGATGTAAAAACGGCCAAAATTTTAGCGCTATTTTCACTTTGAATGCAACTCCTAGAGAGAAACCAGTCTAGGGTGATCGCAGCGCCATCTTCAGCACTGGCGGACGAATTAAAAACCTTGTTAATAGTAATATTCGCCTGAAGATGGCATTTCAATCACTCAGTTTGAACCAATCAGTGATAGTGCTCATACATTAACATTCATTACCACAAGTATTGTTGATGCCACCTTGGACACTGAAATCGTATTTTGCCAACCTGGACGGTCGTACAGTTGAGAAGAGTCGTACGGCGTACAATCGGGGTTCAATATCGTACATTGTACACCAGAATCGTACAAGTAGACAGGTCTGCGATTATCACCGGCAGTGGACTTTACACAGTTTAATAAACTATTGGTAAGATTCACGAGAGAGCCCACTTTCTATGAAAGTCATCCTTGCTTTTTCATCTAAGAGTCATTTACTTAATATCAGTGCAGTATTTAATTTGACAATTTTAAAATTTGACAGTGCAGAACTGCCAAATGAATAAAAATTCTAATATACATACACGTATACCCTCCGTAGAATTAGTCGACCATCGCACACTGGGACGGACAAATGCTGTCCTTAATTGGCCATTACAAACCCATCCCAAACACCAAGATGCCAAATCCCGACACAAACCCCGGGTTTTGCCAAAACTGAGCAAAACTCCCACAAAGTGTCTCAGTCCAGTTGGACCATGGAATGAGGTCAACGGTTGGACATTCAATTTTTGGTATTTTAGTCCAACAAAGTCCATCGGTGCTTCAGACTTGATACTCACATACTTGACCTGACATGACACACCGAAGGTGTCACTGTATGTTGTTATTATTGACCCTACAGTACTCCTCCTTATCTTTTTCTTGGACTTTGGTCTTTTTGATAGTAAGAGTAATATGGAAATGTTTTAAAGGAGCTGGACATCCAAGTTGTAAACAAAATGGTTTGTTTACGTTTACAAACAGTGGCCAGCAAACTAGTTTTATTCCTTCGTGAAGGTGGCAGCACCAGTGATCGTTAGACTGGTGCCCAGTCCAATGCAACTCACTCACGATATTCACGTCAGTACAAATCACCGACAATAGGTGGCAGCACCGCAGGCGTCGCGTGGACAGAGAACCAGTGAGTGAGTGTTTACAACATGGACGTCCAGCTCCTTTAACATGGACCTCACAACAGGAGAAACTGAGAAGATTAGCCCACTGGAATACGAATCAACGTCCACACTTCACCTTCTGTCTCCTGGATGGGATCACACCAGGGTCCGCATAATGAAGAATAGGTGTTTGGTCCACTGGATGGGACTGGAACGAGGGACCCTTGAAATTCATACAATTACAGTCTGCTCTACCCATCAAACCAAGGCTGACCTAGAGCAGGGATTCAACAATCACAAGGCCTCTGCTGGACCAGATGGGATTCAAACCAGGGACCCAGAGCAGGGATTCCACAATCACAAGGTCTCTGTTCTACTGAATGGGGTTCAAACCTGGGACACCAGGTGGGGATTATACAATCACATGTACTGGTACAGTGGTGGCCAAAATTATTCGAACACATCTTAAGATGTCGTACAAAGTCTGGTTTCCATTTTTCACTTCTAATAATTGGAAAAGGTGCATTCCTCTGAAGAAAATAAAATTGTTTCATTGGTACAATGATTGCCATTTCGATACAAACAACTGAAATATCTGTTACATGCCAATCGAATAATTTTGGCCATCAGTGTACCTGTACATGATTATGGACCATTTCAATGGGGCAACAGTTTCATTAAACTTTGCATGATGAGCTGTTTTGGGGGAGTGTACCTCATCCTTATGCATGTATAATCACCGTCACAATCACGGCCCATATTTGAAAGGAGACACGTGACCATTGAAAAACAAACCCCAACAGAATTAATGAGATGCAATGAATACTAATTACATGTTAACTACAGTTCATTCCAAATCCCAGTGGCGCGAGGTTTTCAGCCGATATCTCCGCAACGGCTGGGTCAAATTCAACATACCATACATCAATTAACTTGTCTTTCTTGCCGGTATCTTTCTGCTATCTTCATTTTTCGCGCAAGGCCGACATAACGGATCGCTTTCTCAAAACCCATTTCATTTCGCTATGCTGTTCAGTGCAGTTTACACGTGCGTGACGAATGCGTCATTTCAAAATGGCCGCCATTTCGGCCGTAAACACGAACTGTGATTTGTGAAAGAACTTTTTTCTGTCACGTTTTTCGGGAAAATGACAGTGATGATGGCTGTACCGCCAAGAAAGACAAGTCGATTGACGTATGTTTCATCAAAATCGGCCCAGCCGTTGCGGAGCTATCGTTGATAAACCTCGCGCCAATCGGAACTGGAATGAAGAGTAATGTCGGCTGACCAGGGACCACCCATGGCCTAGGACTCACCTCATATTAAGCAGTTACAGAGGGCATCATGCATTTGACAATTACTGTGCATTGGATATTTTCATCCTGTGAATTACCTTACTGTAAAATAATCTATTTTCGCTCGGCTTGGGTGGTATTCTCAGAAGGGTGAATGATCGCAGTTCAAATTTGACCTGCGAAAATGAAAATATTTGAAGGGTTCCCTCTTACAATCCATCGAAAATGCAAAGTTAAGACCATCGCAAATACACAATATGACAAATGGGGAAATAAAATCCAAATGAACTGATTCTACAGCAGCCTACATCACCTCTCAAAAGACTAACCAACTGGAAGACAACAGAGAGAAGAGCCAGACTACCTGAGGCACAAAGAGATAAAACGAATGCAACAATATGGCAGGGGTGAACTTCACACCTGATTTAGCCAGATTGAATGAGGCTCTTCTGTGGCTGAATCTGGATGACTCGGAGCGAGAATGGAGAGAAAGAACCCAGTAAAGCTGGGATTACATAAGGTGTGTTCAAACTACGGTCTTATACCGGTTTGAAACCGACTTGAAAGCGATACAACGCGTTAAAGCACATTAGCCATTCAGACTGCAGTCAGTAAATATCAAGAAGTCAACTTCCAAAACTTAGCTAAGTTTTGGAAGTTCACTTCTTGATATTTACCACCTTGTGTGTCAATTTTTGTGCTTTCTTCTTTGGACAGACTGCAGTTACATGTATCTTATAACGGTTTCAAATGCTCTAGCGAAACCATTTCCTGAAGTGGTCTCACACCGCTTTCGCTGTGACGGTTCGGCCGCAACTTGCGTTTGAATGCCTCAATGCGCAATAACCATATCGATACAGCCATACACATGTGCAGTATGCCGCGATATTGCAGTGTTTACAGTCGCTCACAGGTGGCGTGCTTTATAACGCATTGACATCTGTTGTGTCTGAACGGCCCAAGCAGTATGAAAACACTTTCATTTTGCTTGTGAGAACGGGCACATATTATCAAACTGTTTTTTCCGGGAACCGTTTCGGGGAAACGGTTCGAAGTCGCTCTCAGTATGAACACAGCTACAGAGGTACATGATATATGGACATTCTGGTTAACTATGGCATCAGAAAGGGTTCATGACGCCATTGGTGACCAGCATGCCTGCATACCATATGCAATCGCAGCCTCAAGATGATGAATCTTTGGTAATAAGACATATCAAGGACTAATTCACTCGTACACTCATGCTAATGGACTATGGGCTGTATTTTAGAACGTTCCTTAACATTAAGGTCCGCCTTAAATCTATTGTTCTCGATGGTTTTACAATAGACTTAAGGTCGACCTTAACGTTAAGGAACGTTCTAAAATACGACCCAAGATCACTCCAAAAGAGTGCAGCACCTGACGGGGCAGCGTCATGACATCCTGTACTACATTCCATGATGCCTTGGTGTGGCACGAAAAAAAATTCAAATTGTTTCCCAACGTTATGATCGCTGAAACAACTGGACTTTTTTTTTATCACGTCATGGTGTTCAGAAATGAGGTGCAGAACATCATGACGCTGCCCCGTCAGGTGCTGAACTCTTTTGGAGTGATAAAATCTATTGACTGAAACAATGGTCTGTTGGGAAATTTGAAAACTTCAATTTACCAAAACGCTGTTCTAACAGGCATGCAGTTCTGAACAAGAGAATTTCAGTCATTTCACTCACAACTGAAGAGTGGCTCACGAGGGCACATTTGGAAATTTTCTGGCTTTATAATTTAAACATCACTTTGGCAACTTGAAAACTTTTCCAATTTGCCAAAAAGACGCCTGCCATTAACGGGCATGCAAATCTGAACAAAACGGAACATTTGTGACCATCTCTGAGAAAACCTGGTCAAAGTCACTGAACACCACAAGGTTAGTATGTTATGTTGAGAGCATCATCACAATGAAAAAACACCAGTCTGTCGGTGGCAAATAAAGCCTTATCAATTATGCAACAAAGATCAGGTATGATTAACACCTATGTCACTCCCCAGCGACTTTGACTGGGTTTTCTCAGAGATGTCATGTTTCATTGCAAAATGCGACAACTGATAATTAGGCTTTGATGTATTTAGATCAGTTTTGGTAACAGCTATCTTGGGATCGTTGCCATGAGAATCATATTCCATAAATGCTCTCAGGACTCCTGGGGGCTGTCCAAGAAAGAAAACCCTCATCAGGTGTGCTTTTTGAGTTAACTCTATTGTTGCTCTCCTGGAACAGCTCGACGAGAACTACCAGTGATTTGACAATTGCCACCCCCCATCCTCCCTCCCCAATGAGACGTACTCCAAAATCACACCCACTCAGACTGTGGTTAATGCCCGACACCCTCAACCCTGACACAGTTGTGTCCTTCTGAAAAAGGTGTTTGCTAGATGTCCCACTGATACCAACCTGGCAGAGCAGTTTACAGTGTTCTAGCCAGAAATGTTTCCAAACAGGGTGGTGTGACTGCGTTTTCCGATGATTTTGAGGCCCTGGATTTTCGAACAGGGTGGGAGTGAAATTCAAACAGGGTGGTAAAATAGAAATGCATTGCAAGTCACATTTTCAAACAGGGTGCTAAAAATGTAAACAGGGTGGTCAAATGACCTCTGAATTTTGAACGGGGTGGTACCGCCCTGTCAAAAGGTCTGACGAGAACACTGAGTTATCAACCAAGATTTGATAAGATGGCATTTTGCACTGAAGTTCATAAACAACGCATTCTCCATATTTCTGAAGTCTTAGCTGTGTCGGCCTCATTCCCATTCTGTTGTGCCCGGTGGTTTGGCAGTGAGATCGTACATCACCCGAGATAGTCCAGGAACAGTGAGTATCTGTGATACCATCTGTTCTACAACCTGCAAAACACAAAAGGTTATCACTAATGAGGAACCGGAGGAACTAATCCATGACGTGGCGCTGATGAACAACTCAGTCTAAAATATGACGTCGAAAGTGAGGCTAACGTTATTTGCCATTTAATTCTGAAAACTACATCCTATTTCCAGCCCTGAAATACCCGAAGTAATCCATTGAATTTCGAATTTCACACGTTTGACATCAAGTTTAGGACTGACTCAATGTATCTGAATGTTTTCAAGCGAAAATTCAAGCGGGAACATGCTGAATTTTATCAATAAAATTGACTAATTTTAGCGTAAAGAACAGATAGAAGAGCAACGTCACTGATGCTGAATGACGCACGATGGAACGATGTGCGACGTCAAAGAGGTTTTCAACGTCGCGGCGCATGCGTTTTTGAGTAAAAACTGAGTTGTTCCCCAGCGTCTCCTTTGGGCACTCCGGTTCCCCATTACAACAAGTTAACAACATCCAAGCAAACACAATCCCACAGGGCACAATGGAACGTTGGTCAATTTAGAGGACCTGGGTGGGCAGCGGTAAGATTGGATGAGATGAAATGTGAGGCTGTCAAGGCAAACCCGTCAGATGTTGAGTTTGAGGAAATGTTAAATTTCTGGCAGAGACCCTGATACCTGGGTGGAGAGATGCCAGTAAGGCAAAGAGACTTGCCCGAAGTCTCACGCCCAGTGGGATTCGAACCCAGGACCCTCTGACCGCTAGTTGGAGACCCAAACCACTACACCACCGTGGCTGCTTCTATACTGTGGTTCGGGTGAGAGTTTTTCACGAAAGACTGGAGATCCAATCCACCAGATGGAGGACATAAAGACCAGGGTTTGTGCTAGCATTAGCCACGGACCAAAATAGGAGAAATCTTTGAAAACGACCAGGAAAATGATGAAAATTCACATCTGTGGCTAAAGAAAATCAGGGTGGTCGAATGCATTTCCAAAATATTGCATTACTGTGGCTAAAGAAAATTCCAGCCTTGCACAACCCCTGAAGAACAGTGCATGGTTCCTGCGGCTTTTTGGTGAGCAAAATTAAGGCCTTTTTAAGGCTTTTTAAGGCCAATACGGGAAAAAATTAAGGCCAAGTTGTCAGGAGTTTTCATGTAGGTTGTGCAATATTAACGCAGGAGAATGTTGTAAAGAACACGTAAAGGTAAGCGCTGAGGGCGGGATCCCGATTTTGACGACTGGGCGGTTTTCAACTGATATGGATAAAAACGTCGTTAGGAAGGGGAAACGGTTTAATGAAAATTCAAAACTGAAGCTACATCAAATTTAAGGCCTTTTTAAGGCCACTGAGTGAAAAAATTCTATATTTAAGGCTTTTTAAGGCCTTAATTCTGAAAAACAAAAATTCCTGACTTTTAATGCTTTTTAAGGATCCGCGGGAGCCCTGCAGTGTCGCGTAGTCAACAGCGGAGGGTTGCCTAATAGAGTGTCATGGCTGCGGGACATGACGATGATGATGAAGGCAAAAGTAACCAAATTTGCCGATATCTCACCTCTTCTGGAATCTGTTTGCCAGGCGTGGCCGGGATCCCCGTCATAAAATCAGCAGTGATGAAGGTCCTTATGACGATAGAACGCTGACACGATGGCTGCTTACAGACCGGGTCACGACCAAAGTGAGTCGGCACACAGATCACAGGCATTTGACTTATTTTACCCATATAACCTGAAATGTACAGACACAAATTTCTAGGAATCTTCAAAACACACTTTCAACCTTTTCAGTGTGTACCCTTACAATCGAGGTCATTGAACTGCATGTAGTTGGTAATGAAGAAGTTGGACTGGGTAACAATATAACAAACGACAATCATAGGCGTGGCGCACACCTGAGATTTTTCGTGCAATTTTTTAGGAGACTACCTTTCCGACTGCAAGAGCAACTGGATATTTGCAGGATTTGTCGCCTAGTCTGCGGCAGATCGTTGCACCAAACGGCCAGTCACTGTGGTTGCCCGATTAATCAAATCTCATCTCATATCTGGTTGATGGCAAACATAAAGTCGTCTCCAGAGCTTGCAAATTTTTGACCCCAACATGCCCAAGCGGGGTCTTCCTCAGGCATTTTCTACAGGGTGGGCCAGAGAAAGTGTCCCTCGAACAATAGCATTTCTATTGTTTCCCTATTGTTCGAGGAACACTTTCTCTGGCCCACCCTGTAGTGGAGAAAGATCTATAATAGATCTAGTAGATACAGATCTAGTAGACCTCTACTAGAAAGTGCCTGAGGAGACGACTTTATGTTTACCATCATTTTGTGTGTTGTTTTTTGTGCTTCTATTTTGGATATCATATGTATCTGGTTGAGTGGTCGTTACATTGTTTCCGGTTTCAATGGCCAACGGAGACCAAAGAATTTCAATAGCATCAAGAGATCAAAAATTCAACATGTTTAATTTTCGTTTGCAACAAGTTGACAGATAAGAAAACGATGAAACTTTCGTCCGATGCAATGCCACAAGCTTACGGAAGTCATCTGTCGTTTGTGGATGGTTCACTGAAATGGTCGCAAGTGTGGTCAGCGAGCAACCTCGCACTGGATGGTTGCCTGCGACGTCATGGCCGCACATTTCTGGTCTCAGGTGTGTGCCACGCAATAATGGACCGATAGAACCAGTGAATAGCAAGAAGGGTTTGACCTACCGGAGTCATGGAGCACTTTATTGGCCAAGTAATCAGCTTGTCGTAGAGTGCTGAGGACACCTTTTGAAAGTAGGGTGGGGGTGACGTCGTGGACTGGGTGGGTTACTAGACCGCCATATACGTATACGACTCTGAAATAAAGAGAGTAAGTAACTCTGCAAACGGGCAATGTCTCACCTCTTGATAATGAGACACATTCAAGAAATAGCCAAATCTGACATCTATACAGGCCAGAAACATTTTCCCCACAAGGGCCAATTTTTATCCTGGGACGAGGTTGTTCGATGTCAATTTCCCTCCAAAGTAGGCCTGGTGTAATCATTGATGATTCAGTTGAATAAGGAGGCTAATCAGCTGAATCCAAATCTAGTCCCCAGTGAATGGCTGTGAAAATTTTCCTGGCCCAGTCTGTAGAAACAGCAAATTCTCAACTGTGTGGCGGTCTAGGAAAACCCATCGATGTCGCTGAATGATCAACAAGGGGCTGTCAGATTGCCTGTGCATTGATCTGCTATTGTTTACCTGTTACGTAGTACATTTCAGCTATTGAAATGTGCGGGTTCACCAAGGTTATTTGCACTTTTCTCAAATGCAACATCCGACGGGTTTTCCCAGACCACCTTACAACTGTTAATGCTGCACCAAGATTTATCTGTTTATATTTTGGCATCAAGAACCATACACGTGTATCAAATTCTAGAAAGAGCCAAGTCTTACCTGTTTACATTATGACATATTCTAGGGATAATTTTGGCTAACGTCATCAGATTCTCCCACTTGGGTCTTTTCTTTGAGCTTGATAAGGCAGCAACGTAACTGTATGTCCGACAGTCACCCTGAAATTAAATACACCAACTCAATTCAATTTCATTAAAGCCCCACTGTATTGAATTTGAAAAGCACAAATCATCGCCACGATTCTCGACGTCAGTGTAGTGTAAAATGCACTACGCTCCATCTGAATACATTAGAGCTCTCCCTGTCATTTTTTCTAATCTGTGCTGAAAACTAGGCCTTGATTCTCTGAAGTTGGTATGGAGGCAAGCATTTTGGGCACCTAAGGAGGCCATGAGACCTCTATGTGCACTCTCCTAACATTTTGAAAATATCGTAAAATTCAATACAGTGGGGCGGGGCTTTAAGTCAATTACAGTAAGAGGTGTCATCTGACTTCACACTTTCCCATTGGTCTATCCGGAAAACCTTTCAGAACTCAGAGAAGCTGCTCATTCAGCACTCTAATCTGAGCATTCACACTGGACCCATTTATCCACCTGGGTAGGCAAAGAGACTGCCCAGAAACTCATGCTGACAGTGGAACTCAAACCAGGGACCTCATGACCACTAGCCAGGGACCCGCGCACAAGACCCTCATGACCCCTAATCATCAGACCCTCACCTGCACTCCAACTGTTTTAACAGGTAATAACAGAGCACCAAGTTCTTCTTCTTCACTGATTCTTTCCATCAAGGCTTGTTCCGACTGCGATGCGGCGTGCTGTACCCGAGAAAGTATAGCATGTGGCTGAAAAAGAGAACAACTCCTTTGAAATATTTAATCCAGGGCCAGAATATCAGCTCTGTCAACATTGGACTATCAAGCCCAAGATAATGTTATGAAAGGAATCTGACAAAGTGTCAGACACAGATTGTTTTGTGCCTGTCAAACAAGATTTCAGGCCGTATTTAAAAATGGTGATCATCGCGCGATTACGACTTAGACGCGTGTAACTTCACTAAATGTACACACTTCTACCATGCATTTGACGAAGTTACACGCGTCTAAGTCTTAAACACCCTTTTTGAATACGGCCCTTGGAGTCTGTCATTTGTTGGATTGTTATACAAAAATCCTCTGGATTGTACCCGTTGATGTGTCAGGCAACTTTGGGACTTGAACAGAGCAAATAACTGTCATTATTCTTTTTGCCTAAAGAATATATTAGAACATGAAGTACCTTTTTCACCGATTTATGAAATTCTGCTATAATTTTCAGTATGATACTAGTTTCGGTAAAATCTTTTCCCATGTATGCCTCCTCGGAACATAAAACTCGAATGGCTAAACCAGGTCCTGAAACATCAAGAAAGCCGACATCAGAAACTTCATGAACGAGAGGTGCACGGCCAAAGCCAAGGTTTTCATGAAAACATCATCATTTATACATTATCAAACTTGGAAAGTTTACAATGTAACTTAACTAGGCAATACCCGTTCAATCAATGGGGGAAGTGCTAAATTCACATGAGCGCTTGGGGGCGTAATGATGTCATACCCGTTAAAGTGGCATAATGACGTCATTCCATCGCACATGACATTGGCGATGTCACGGATGACGCGACGGCAATCTCGGTGACGTCATGACGTCAAAATGGCCTAAACAGCATTGTTATTTTCGTTAATACCTTGCTATTTCAAAAACTAAAAGTCATATCAAAATTCGGGCTTCATAAGGACACTTCCCAGGTCTGTCTGAATGTGCATACCAAGTTTGGCGGTGATCCCTTCGTCAGCCTTGGAGAAAATCGCAAACAAACAAACAAACTCTTCTCAAATTTTAGTATGATATTTCACCGGCTATCAGTGACCGACACGTTATTTCTATTCTAAGAATACTGTACTCAGCAAATCTGATGATTAACTTTAAGAGCACCAACCTATTCCTTTTATATGTAAATTGGGCCACACATTTTAAAACACTCTAGAACAGCCAGCACTTCAAACCAAAGAAATCTTTACCTGGGAATGGATGTCTCTGAACTAATTCAGAAGGAAGACCGAGATCACGTCCTATCTGCCGGACTTCGTCTTTGTGGAAATCTTTGAGAGGTTCGACAACACGACCCTGAGTTCTTAACTGTCGTACAAGTTCTGTGTCATTGTGATGTGTCTTAATGGCATCAGCTTTATTACTTGCTAACTCAGAGGCTGACTCGATGAGATCTGGCCGAAGTGTGCCTGGAAAATACGAGGGTTATTTAATATAAGGGGAATAAAATTGGCAAAGAGGAAATTACAAGCAACACTAAAGAGTTCTACCCAAGACAGGTGAGGAGTAAACCGACACTTGAGGAGCTCCTGAGAAGTTTGAGGCCATGATGGAATTGGAACATATTTAGTTCACTTAATCCAACAGAGCTGCCTATTTTTTTGCACTTTCCATCTGTAGCTTTCACCGCCCTCAACCACCACTGCACAACTGAATGGAGAACAGTATAATGACTCAAGGCGGTTTATGGCAGTATTGGCGTCTAGAGACATGGCGGGTTGTGGCGCTGCCAGCAGTAATTGGTGATTTTGATTTCTACATAAGAGGTGATGGGGATTTTTGTCAAAAAGTGGGCATGGCCTTCTAGGTGGCTCACGGCAGGGCGGTTTAGGGCAGCATGGGCTCTACTGGGTTAAAAAGAAAAAATAAATGCCTCAGGTGAATCTGGTATTGTTCAACTCACCCTGACCCAGGTAGACATCTTCTGGTTTCAACTTCAAATCAGTTATGACTTCATTGGCAACCTGATAAAGACAAAATGATAAGGTGAAATTCAAAAGCAATGCAATATGATCCTGTTTTACTACATAGCAATTTTGAATCACAGCAGGAACAGGCGATGAGACCACCCCAGCCTGTCACACTGTACTGCAAGGAATTTGTGATTGGTGGGGAAGGCACGAAAGGGCTAAGAAATCGGCAGGTTTTACTCACCGTCATGAACGTATCACCAATAATCTGTCGTTTCTCCTCTGGTTCTGTCGTCTGGTTCAACGTTTTTGTACGCCGTTTCCTCGACGGGTCCGATTTATTAATAGCTACTGATGTGGTTCCATTGTAAAACGTGTGCGAGGCATTTACAACTAAAATTGAATGAACATCATATGATGTACTGCGCAGGAGGGGTTAGAGTTCAAGTAAAAATTTCAGTTCATAGTCTGATATCAACAATGGTCTGACTTTACACTGACTTTACACTTTAACCCCAGTCTATCCTGAAACCTTTCAGTAGAACACAGATGAGCTGCTCATTCAGCACTACAGTCTAACCATTTCCGACCGGTACCCATTTACACCTGGGTGGAGAGAGGCCAGAACGGCAAAGCGACGGGACCCCCTGACCCGAACCACTACACCACCTTAATAACTGGTAATGACTGCGACTTGATTCATGTAGGACGAGGTAATAGTAATCAAGAGCCGCTGACGGCCTGCTGCAGGTTAAATAGGGCATAGGATATTAAGCCAAATGCTCCAATCCTCCCCCAGCCTTGATGCCATGTAAAGCAAGCCTTGTCACTTTTCATTGACTAGACTTGGGCGTGGTTTTCTGAGACAGGGTCACCCCAATAAAACCTGTACCTTGCAATTTTAATCCTAACTTTTTGAGTGACTCCTCAACCTGTTTGCTCTCGTCTTTCCTCATAAAACCATTATCAATGTGGACAGCGATCACCTGGTCTTCTTTCAAAGCTTTGTGTAACAGGGCAGCACAGACGGTTGAGTCAACGCCTCCGCTAACAAGCATCTGAAACGATGGAATGGAGATACATCATCAAATGTTAGATATGGTCCATTGTTTGTGGCACTGGTCAAGGTGTAAGCCGTAAGGAAACCAACAATGATGAATAGCCCATCGAGAGCCAACAGAACTCATGCTAGAAAACTTATGCGAAGGAGTGTATTTAGACGGGGTAAACATGCAGTTGAACATGCAGGTAAACAAATATGCATTTGCCTCTCACACCAAATGACTAATCTCCAATAGAGGCTTTGCAAATGACGTCACAAGCCGCCATGCTGGAGGGCACATGTTGCAGTGAAATGACCCATGCATGCCCCAATGAAATGACGTTATGTCAAACAATATGGCATTCCGCACTTCACGCAAGTCACATCACGGTCGACTCACACCTCTGCGCCCTGTGCCCCCCAAGATGACGTCATTGCAAGGCCTCTATATCACCTGAGAGGTTCACTTGCCCCCCCCCCCCAACTTTCATTTGAAAACACTTCAAATTCATCAATTTATTGCAACTAGGCAATTCCCGTTCTGTGGTGTCACGTCATTAGGAGCGCTTGGGGACGTAATGACATCATTTCGTCAATGACGTTGCCGACTGACTTCACAGATGATGCAATGGAAGTCTTGATGAAGTTGTGATGTAAACAACATTGTTATTTTCGTTAATATCTTGGTATTTCAAAAACTATACGTCATATCATAATTCAGGCTTCGTAAGAACACTTCTGAGGTTTGTCTGCATGTGCATACCAAGTTTTGTGGCAATCCATTCGTCAGTCTTGGAGAAAATCGTGAACACACAAACAAACAAACTCTTCTCAAATTTTAGTACGACGCAGA
>NMRB01002262.1:94242-110868 GCA_002633025.1 Notospermus geniculatus
AACCGCGGCGTCGTCTGTCAATCTGACTTCCAGGAATACAAATATTTTTTGTTGTACATTTTAAGTACAGTTTTGTCCGTCATGTCGGAAATTTACTGGAAATCCAAGCATTTTGCGAGACATAAATCGGGAAACTTGACTCGATTCGATCCATTGCAGTGCACTGTACAGCTGACATGGCAACTTGCAATCCAAGGCTCTTCTGCAACGCGTAATCTGATTGGCTAATATTTGGCACGTAAACTAAATGGAACAGCCACCTTGAACAGTGTGTAGTGGGTATTGCTGCCTGGGGTAGAAGTCTGTAGTTTGACGGAATGGCGCACTACCCCAGGTAGGCCTGGATGCTTGGAACGGTATTTCAAAAACTATAAGTCATATCGAATTGCGAGCTTCATAAGGAGACTTCTGAGGTTTGTCTGCATGTGCATACCAAGTTTTGTGGCAATCCATTCATCAGTCTTGGAGAAAATCACAAACAAACATACAAACAAACTCTTCTCAAATTTTAGTTAATAGTATGATGCAGAACAACAAGAAGACGTACCAAGACTTTGTGATCTCCAACAGTTTCCTTGATGTACTGAATACACATAGCTTCCCTACTCTTCATTGTATATGAGCCTTTACACTTGGCGATCTCAAATAGGAAGTTTTTAAACATAACTATGCCATTCTCGGTCAGATCGACTTCAGGGTGGAACTGGAGACCGTACAACTTGAGTTTTTCATTTGCTATACCTGGAGAATGGAAAAAATATCAAACTACAGAGATGAATGTATGAAATTGTAACAGGCAATCAAAGGGCTAATCCCATTCTTGAGCACAAATAATCTTTGATTAGAGCCTAGCGTACATCGCACTTGCGACTGGAAGCAACTGGTCTGATCAGTCGCTGGTAATGTACAAACTGCAAACTCAGCAACTCGGAAAACGAGGACCCGATCAGTCGTCATGTCCTGACTGCGTACAATGCACTTGTGACTGGCAGCAAATCGGCTAACTGGGGTGTTGACACTCGATGAGACTAAGTTTCGTTCAGAAAACTGGCACTGAATAGTCGCAAGCTCACGTACATCGCAGCAACTGAACAAAACTGAGACAAGAAAGTTGAGCATGAAAGTTGAGCATGTGCAACTCGTGGCATGCGACTGACAAATTCTCAGTTCCAGCGAATCGCAAGGGAGCGTGTATCAACCATTTCTGGTGACTGATCAGTCACCTCCAGTTCCAGCTAGATCCTCCCAGTCGCCAGGTAGCTCAATGGCGACTAGTATCCGGTTGCGAGTGCCATACGCTAGGCTTAACAGATGCCTTTACTTACCAGCAATGATATTTCCTGAATGCGCTATAGCTGATAGTCCATTCCCCAGTTTGGCTAAACTATCACCATGTGTTAGTAGTACCTCCTCCTCCTTCTTAAGGCCTCTGTAACAAACAATAGGAACATTGCAAGTGATAACATATGGATTAGTCTGGAGACTAAGCCTAGCAAAGTTTGAGTCTTTTCTAGAGTTTCAGATTGTAAAGTTCCACTTGAAAAAGACCCCGGTTGGGGTCGAAAATTCGTGAATTCTGGAGATTGACTTCTTGCTTATTATCATTTTGTGTGTCAATTTTGTACTATTCTGTATCTTGGATTAGTCTGGAGAGGTGGTGTCTGGAAAAAGCTGGGAATCAGGTGGTTGTGGGTGAAACTCAATCAAGGAAAGGTTCCAGATGTATGTCGCTGTGATTCAAATCAAAGTATTTGAAGTACATATTTTCCAGCATAAGACCCGCAGCTTTTTTCCACAAAAAGACCCCCAAAATTGCGAGCACATGTGATACAACGGTGCAGTTCTTATGTGGATTTTGGGCCTATAATCGGCCCTATAACCATGCCTAAGTTCCCGGAAAATATCTAAAATCCATGCTTTATTGTTCCTTGCATCATGTCATAGGCCTACATGTATTTTCATGAATGTGCACAAAATTCTGGCATCAAACACGTCAAAAACTAAACTGCGTGGGCATTCCCAACGAAGCCATTTTGTTTGATTGAAAACGAGGCTTGTTCCGGTTCAGTTCGAGTACCTGAGTTGTCACTGTGACCCTTGACCTGTGCCGACCGCACAGAAAGTCCGATAGTGCTTTCGGTGCCTATCGGCGGTTTAGTGAATGGGAAAATGCGTTACAACTGCCGATAGGTGCTGGTAGCACTATTGGACTTTCTCTGCAGTCGGCCCTGATACTGGATATATCTCTTGCGTTCCTCTTACGAGAATCATTCATGTTATAAGCCGCGGGCGGCAGGGCGGTGCGGGTCTTCTGAGGATTTAGCAATGATCTATGGAGGGTGAGGATCTTAGGGCGGTGTGGTTGATAGTGCGAAAAATACAATATCTTACTTGAATAATGGGCACTTTGTCTCCAGTGAAATCTTAAACTGCCCGTCTTCCCTTTGGACCTTCTTCTCAACCGACCCGTTCATTTCCTTATTCAACATCTGCATTCCGTAACATATTCCAAGCAGTGGGATTCCACATCGGAATATTTCAGGGTCATAAGCCGGAGCATCAGGAGCGTATACGGAATTAGGGCCACCGGATATGATAATGGCTCTGGAAAAAACATGGAATTTATTCAGTTGAAGGCACAAATAGAAATTGATGGGAAATCCCAACAAAAGTCACCAAACATCAGTGCTTCACGTAAGATGGGCGCAATCACACTCGCGCCCCTGCGCGCCCGCAAAATTGTGCCGAGGAGCTTGACTGACCGTGCTCCTTGAAGTTTGGGTGTGAGTGCTGAACAGCTCTCCTTCACGAGTGTAAACAGCTCTCCTCGAGCCTTTGTAGTTAGAGGAGCTCAACTGATTGAGCTCCTGCAGATTTCAAACGTGAAGCACTGAAACACTTCATAAAAACTGTGCCCACTTAATTTTAGTAGGCCCATAAGATTTCTTAGTACCGGTAGGTAAAGAAAACAGGGGCCAGTTGCACAAAAGCTAAAAATCACTGTTAGTTTATCTTGGTGTTAAACTTATCCCAAAATGTTAGTTTTGTTAGTTAAAAACAAGTTAGGGATTTTAACAAGAAAAGTTAACAGACTTTTAACAAATTAACAGACTTTTATTTTTATAACTTTTGTGCAACCGGCCCCTGGATACTAACTTGTAGCCCTTCTCTTTGAGCTGGAAGGCTTTTGTGTCTAAAGGAAGCACGTCGGTGTCTACACTCAACTCCCGGACTTTTCTATCAATCACCTGGAAAGAGTACTTGCATCAATCATTCAAGCTTTCTTCCTTAGATGACGGTGAAGTCCCATTCTTCAGAATCAGATTATATAAGAAAACTTCTTTATGTGAGGCAACCCACATTTTCAAAGTTTATATTGTTATAGGCCGAGTTTTACTCAGCTCTTGATGTTTTAAGAAAATTCTCATTGATAACTCAGTAGTTCCCACAATTCAGATGAAGACTCATAGCCTACCTTTCCATACTGAGCACCAGCATCCAAGATAGCCACCTTCTCATCATGTGCCAACCCGTTTGTCACCGGATTACTCATTTTTAAACAATCTGAAAAATGAAGTAAGGCATAGCATTTGTTGGTATATTAAAGCGTGTTTTACGAATGGAATAGATGCCCTTATTTGGCTTAGGCCTGGGGGGGGGGGCGAGGCTGTGACAAGGTCTACCACAGTTCGGGAAACTGTGGAATTCCGCAACGTTGTAGAATTTCTCCGATGTGGAATTCTACAACCCCTCTTCTTCAGAACTGACGTCTACCATTTATTTTACATGCATATTTCATGTGTTTTCGAGGTTGTTTATTGTGAGTAATGCAGTCAATGAAATGTCGCCACCTATCAGTTAAAGTTATAACTCGCCGGTCAAAACAATATGACCTCGATGAGGCGTTTTGTGGAATTCGGCAACGCCAAAATGATGCAGTATTCTGCAACTGTTGTGTAATTCCGCATCGCGTTGCGGAATTCTGCATCTATCTAGAAAGGAGGGATGCGGAATTCCAGTTTCCCGAACTGACCAGCAGCGGGGACTTTCTCATCTCGCTCTCACGACTCAGTCTCCCCTTTTTTCCTTTTTTTTGGACGAGACGAGCAACTCTCACTCTCACTCTCAGAGTCCTTCTAAAATAGACCCTCTTACTCATGGTATTTGTTTTTGCTTTTTGGGGTTTCCATCCCATGATCCAGTGTGGGGCAAGTGTCCTACACAGGCCATGTGACCTTACACTACACACGACACACACTGCACTGTATCACACAAAAGTGTACAGGCCTGAATGTTCACTGTGCACGGCGTGATGCACGTGCATGAAGATTGAAGTCGGTCATTCAAGGATTCACACGACGCTTCGAATGATAAAAGGCGTTTACACACAATCAGTCAGCGTACAACAAAATTTATTTGGCGCACATCTACACTGTGATATTCAGAAATCGAACTGGATGTATGGTGAGCCTATCGAAGACGGAATCGTCTCAGAAATCGACCTTTATTCGCCGCTTTTCGGGGAAAATCTTACCCCGGGAAATTCAATGTTGCGTGAAATCGTACGTCACAAATGTTGCACTGAGCATGCGCAATGCATAGACTGATAACAAACCATAAAATAAATCAAACAGCGATGTTTCAAGTCAACATCATCCCACGCCCACAAATAATTACTAATTATCCTTATCATCAACAATGGGTTATTTAAAGCAACAGTTTGACACAAAATGTTTGGCAATATTTTGCAACATCCCGCAGTCGGCCGTAGTTAGGGAAGCCATATGTAAACAACAAACTTGCTTGGATGCTGATTTTGACAGTTCTTGACTGGATGCTGGTTTATATAGTTGTGTGACAAACTGAAAACAGTTCTTTGATATCTTGGTATGATTTTGGTTCATGGATAGACAACTAGAATGTATTCTTTTGTGTATTGTGCGGGCAAGTTTGACAGTCAAATCCTGACATGTCAATAGTGGTATACATTGTATACATTATTGGTATTAATTGGTATTAGGCCTGCACATTGCATTTACAGGCCTATACACAGGTATCCCAATGTAGCTAGACTTAAGTTGTTAGTTTAGTTTCCAATAAAGCTGCCATTAGGCCTACCGGTAGGGCGAATGGTAAAATGGATACCGGTACATACAGATAGACAAATCCCAAATTCCCAGATCTGTGCACTTCCGCCGAAATCAGTTCGGGAAAGTTCCGAATTTAGACGTTTCTGATTTTGGAAGCCCAGCGATTCCAATATTGGCAACGTTTCTTTTTTCGGAAGCGGTTTTCGATTCCGATATCAGAATCGGTGTTTAGGCCTATTTGCATGTTAGGCCTAATCGGGATATGAGTATCAAAAATCGGGAAGTGTTTTTTTCCATTAACAGATGGCAGCACCTGTGACCTTGTATTTCACGGCGTACAATCTGAATTGATGGCGTAAGTTGGCTGCAATCATCAATAATCATCAATTATCATCATCAAAAGGCTTGATTGTGCCATAATCTCTGGGCTTCCAAATTCAGAAACGTTCCCGATATTGGAATCGAAAATCGCTTCCAAAAAAAGAAACGTTGCCAAAGTCGGAAACGTTTCCAATTTTTGAACTTTCCCGAACTGAAATCGTAAACAGAACCTCGACCTGAAACCAGCTGACCATGATTCAGCAATGGTCGAGTCTGACGCACGTCATCAAACTCACTCTCGTCAAATGACGTGACACAGAAAACCCCACGACCATGTGAGTCACATGGTTGGGGGGTTTTCTGTGTCACGTCATTCAGTGTCAGATGGTTTCAGACCGAGGTTCTGTTTGCCATTTCGGCGGAAGTGTGCAGATCTTTCTCAGTTTCGTCAATTTGGGATTTGTCTATAGGGTCGAATTCATAAAGCCGTTCCGGTTCTATCGTTAGAACCGTCTTAGGCCGGTACCAAGTACAGTGGTTGACGATACTTGGAACCGGCCTAAGACAGTTCTAAAGATGAATACGACCCATAGAGTCCAACAGTTAGGGTTATAGGGTTAGGGTTAGGGTTAGGAGTTCCCCCTCGGCCATGTTGGACTCCATCTGTAGCCTACCGTTGTCCATTTTACTGCTTAGCCTACGGTAGTTAGTTCTGCAGGCAGGAGCGATTGATCCGTATCCGACTCTGCCACGTGCCCTTCCTCCAGCCTCTGCCGGGCCCAGAGACAGCAGGCCTCGGACCCCAGTTGGATACACCGGTGAACAATGATTTCACGGTTGCAAACCCTTTGTGAATAGGTGCGTCTGTACATCTATATACATGTACCGTATACCTTGTAATCGCAGCCTAAGAGAAGTGCATGACTGCTGATCTATTCTAAATCATCAAACTTTTCAGTTGCCTCCTTATTTGCCATTTTCTTACTTCAGAAAATGTCAGCAAAATCAGGTCCTGAAGAAGAAGGGAGGAAGACAGCATGTGGGTCCTCAGCAGTAGAGGTACCCGCTCCTGTCTCGGACGGGGAGAAGAAGGCCATGTATCTCGGATACACAAAGAAGCCTCGAACTCCCAACATCCCTTACACCCAGCTCACTGAGGAGCAGATGATGAACATCAAGAAGGTAGGCCTTAATATCTGTGTTTTATTTTAACGGTGTTTCAGACCTGCCAAGGGTGTTCTGATACCTTGCTGGAGCTTGGGCAAGATTTTGTTGGAGAATGGGCTATTTTGAGGTTGCCTTGCTTGAGCATCTGAAATGTGACCAACTTTATAAAAGATTTGCAGAAAACCACACGGCGCATAGTATCACTCAGCGAAGGGCAGCGATTTGTCAGATAGGATTTGTCGTGGTAAAACACTGATTGCAGAATCAAACCACAGATGATGCAACACTGCCTGAGCAGATGATAGTCAGCAAACCCGGTTGGAAAACGCAGTTTGTGAAATAGGGGAACAATTTTTCTGAAGAGCTTCACTTTTGGGGAAATGCGTGAAATTACACACAACTCGCGGGAGTGCAGGAAAACAGGTGTAAATGCGTGAATCTCCCGCGAAATGTGTGAGACTTGGCAGGTCTGGTGTTTGAATTGACTTACAAAAGTATCAATGGGAAAGACATGAACATTGAAAGAAAATAAATGTCTCCCTCTTTTCCTCCTTTTTAGGACCCTTCTCCTCTTTTTATGTGTGAAATCCCACAAACCGAGGAAAATCCAAACGGTCCACCAAGAGAAGGCGGACGTTACTACAAGGACCGATTTGTAAATAGCATGAGCCAGTACTACCTCCGTGGAAAACCACTGTCCGATCCATTCTGCTTTATTGACTCAAAATGGAGTAGAAATATTGAGGACCAACACGGCAATTGTCGTATCGAGGCTAAACCTAGATGGGGTTCAACCAAAGTTGGTAAGTTTTTCTCTGTTTTATCGAATTCTTGGAGCGTGTATTTCAAAAACTTTTTAGGGGAAAATCCCAGAGACCCTGAAGTGCAGGCATCGACAGCTGCCTGTGGCTACCATTCTCAGGCCCCCTTACACTCAATAATTCAGTGGTAGTGGCCTCCACTCGAAGCTGTCACCCTCAACCACTGAAACACTTGGTGCCAAAGTCCGTTTCTGAACACTAGATGTCACTACCAGTTGTTGACGAACGCGTTCGAACAACCAGCCAATGAGCGATCAGCCAATAAGAAAATGTTTCATGTTTTCCCCTAGTTGCGTGAAAAATGCTGGTTGCTGATTGGTTGATGACAGTTTGCGCCATCTAGCGTTCAGAAACATGATTAAGCCCCATCTGTGCCAGTGGTTGAGAGCGTATAACTAGTATTAAAGCCCCACTGTATTGAATGTGAATGAAATGGCCAGGGCCATTGTGCTCACCTCTGTGACAGAGTATGAAGTGTGAGTAGCCTGGTGATACACTGAATGGTGAAAGATTAGTGCAGAAACGTCTTAACATTTACTACCGATGAGATATGGCCAAAGTAAATTTTTCAAGATGGCCGCCTGGCAGCCATGTTGAAGTCCAATCGAACCGAAATTTGGCATATAAGTAGACGGTACCAAGACACATATTTAGGCACGGTTAAAGCATCCTAGCTCCCACTATTTATGAGGTGTGGGTCAAAGTCCATTTTTCAAGATGGCTCCCTGGCGGCCATATTTGACGTCGAATCTGACTGAAATTTACCATATATTTATACGGTACCTAGATACATATTTTGGCAACGTTAAAACATCCTACCAGTACCTACTCCTATTTATAAAATGTGGGTCAAAGTCCATTTTTCAAGATGGCTTCCTGGCGGCCATATTTGAAGTCCGATCGGGTTGAAATTTGGTGCATTCGTGCAGGGTGCCTAGATATATCTTCACACCAAATCACAACACTCTATGTCAAATAGCAATGAAATGTGCCACCAAACAGTGAATTTTGAACTTTGACCTCTGTGACCTTGAAAAGTAGGTCAAATCAAAAACCCGGGATTTATGTGATGAAGTCTCATCAGAGGAACCCACCATAAAAGTTTCGTGGTTCTAGCTAACCGCGTTCAGGAGATACGGCCGAAAGAAGGTTTTCACAAAGCGCCCCCTACAGGCCAGAGTGTACAAGCAGCAGCGCTAAGTTTCGGTCCAGAGATAGTTTTTACCATAGGGTACCTGTACACCAAATTTCAAGTTTGTAACCCAAGCGGTTTAGAAACGTGCCACCCCTGTTAACGACGACGGACGACGACGACGGACGACACACCATGGGAGAAGCTCACCTCACAGAGGTGAGCTAAAAACGCAAATCATCGCCGTGATTCTCACACGACGTCACAACGTCAGCGTAGTGTAAAATGTACTACGCTCTGTCAGAATACATTAGAGCTCTCCCTGCAGTTTTTTCCATAGCGTGCTGAAAACTAGGCCTTGATTCTGTGAAGTGCATATCAGGCAAGCATTTTGGGGACCTTCAGGAGGCTATGGGACCTCTATGTGCACTCTCCTAACTTTTTGAAAATATCGTAAAATTCAATACTGTGGGGCTTTAAGCTCGAGGCCACTGGGGACGAGTGTAAGGCCCCCTCTGCAGAAAATCCTGGACCTGCTTCTAAGAACCGTCCCTTTCTCTGATAAAACTACAAGACTGACATGCATTGCTGAATAAGTTCTTTAACCCTTTTGGACCCCAAACTGCCCCACCTGCCATAACCCATAACGCCCCAATCCGCCCGACGGACCATCACTTACATAGCCTGCCCTCTGGCCGAAGAGGTGTAAACTAAATGTCAACTGAAGATAAATTTGTCACGCGGAAAAAAATCCTGCGGGTTACAGATGGAACTTTTTTTTAAATCTGCAGGTCCTAATGGTTTCAGAGCCAACCTTGCATATCAATGACATACATTTTTCTTTCAGAAATTCCCGGTAGTAGAACATTACGCCATCTCACAGCCGAGGATCCTAACGATTACCTTGCCATAGATTCTTATCGCCGACCGCCGACAAATCAACCAGGACAGATTGTCTTTAAATATGGCCGACCACATGCGGGATATTACTCAGAAAGAAATCCTTGTAAGTTATACCATTTATGGCTGAATGCTACCCCCAAAGGAAATCAACAATCACGACCTGCACTGGTTTATTCCCAGTTCGCCCAATCCCATTTCGCCCATTGCCGTTTCGCCCAAATTTTTCCCGTTTCGCCCATTCTTTTTTCACCCTTTCCCACTTCGCCCTCTTCCCATTTCGCCCAATATCTGTCTTGCCCTTTTGCCGTTTTGCCCAATTTTATTTTCGCCCATTTTTCATTTCACCCCAAAGCCATCTCGCCCAACTTTCCCATTTCGCCCAATGACCATTTCGCCCTTTTCCCACATGGTCCCTTCCCATTTCGCCCAAACGCCATTTTGCGTTTGGTAATGGTAAAGAGGCGAGATGATGAATGGGCAAAATGGCATTGGGCGAATTGGTGAAGGGGCGAAATGGTTAAGGGGCGAGATGGCATTGGGCGAATCGGCAAAGGGTGAATTGGCAAAAGGGCGAAATGGAAGGTGGGCGAAAAGATGTTTGGGCGAGGCGGTAATGGGGCAAAATGGTAAAGGGCAAAATGGGTAAGGGGCGAGATGGCAGAGGGCGAAATGGGGAAAAAATTGGGGCGAAATGGGANTGGGACATTAGGGTGTAAAAAGAAAATATTATAGATTGTATCTCTAGGCTATTATGTGAAGTCAAAGGAAAGCAGAATACGAACTAAAAAGAGGCAGCATGAAGCTCAGGCAAGAACTCTTAAAGACACTTCCCAACAGAACTACATGTAGGTGAGGAATGTATGAATCTCCACGTCAGTCACATTACAAAACATGTTCTTGACTGGGCAGACATAGCAAACACACAAGCTTGGTGTAGACATGCAGTGCTTCACAAGACATGATGGATGATCCTTGAGCCCCTGGGTCCATATTCATAAAACTACTTGGGCCGTATGCACCAACAAAGATTATCTTGAACTCAGGTTGAGCCACAACATTTCAATTGTTCAGGTTTGCCAGTGAGCATGATGTGACAATGGAAAAGTTGTGGCTCAACTTGAGTTCAAGATAATCTTCGTTGGTGCATACGGCCCCTTAAGTCTAAGTGTGGCACTTATCCTTTGTTCAACACTTCAACACAAAAGATAAGTATGACACTTTTACTTTAAGTGCGTTTATGAATATAGACCCTGAAGGATATCTGAAGCGGGCAACACACCAGGCGATATCGCCAGCGAGCAAGATCAGCTGTTGACGCCAAATGTGGGCGGGACAGCAATGCGTGGAATCCTCTTGCCGCCGATGCTCTCACCATATCAAACAATACCAAAACCGATATCGCCAAGTCTGCGGTGGCTATCAAGAAGATCGTGGCGATTAGATTGCTTACTCTATCGCCTGGTGTGCAGCTGTCTTAAGTCCCAAGGTACCAGAATTATTTTCTCTTTTACTCCCAAGGTACCAGAATTATTTTCTCTTTTACTCCCAAGGTACCAGAATTATTTTCTCTTTTACTCCCAAGGTACCAGAATTATTTTCTTTTTTACTGAGGTGACTTAATTCCTAGTACCGGTATTTGAACCCAGTCTTAGTGGTAACACACTTCAATATCGGCAGAATTGGGCGAATTGATGAAGGGGCGAAATGGTTAAGGGGCGAGATGGCATTGGGCGAATCGGCAAAGGGTGAATTGGCAAAAGGGCGAAATGGAAGGTGGGCGAAAAGATGTTTGGGCGAGGCGGTAATGGGGCAAAATGGTAAAGGGCAAAATGGGTAAGGGGCGAGATGGCAGAGGGCGAAATGGGGAAAAAATTGGGGCGAAATGGGATTGGGTGAACTGGGAAGTCACCCCTGCGCTAGACTCTCATGTGGGGAGATGCCTTGAGCAGTCTGCTTTGCCAGAAATGCATCAAGTTTTGCAAAGAACAACATTTCAAATCTTGGAGCTTATTCAATCGGCTTGCAGAGAACCAGGGGATCTGTAGGCAGACTGGTTCCCTGTCTTTTCAGTATAGGCCTACTTGCAGGAAGGGAAAATGACACCAGTCAACTTACAGCACCACCAAGTCCGAGATACTTTGTGGCTGAAGCCCCTGATGACCATAAGATCCATTCTGATAATATCACTATCAGGACATCTTACGGCTTACTGCCTGTGTCATAGTGACGTAGGGAGCAGGTGTGGATCCAGGGGCAAACCTTGCCCGTGCCCTCCTATTCTTCAGTGACCAACGTAAGAAAAATTGCCCTTTTTCAAAGTGCCACAGAATTGCCTTGTAAAGTCATTGACATTAGTTTATCTACACCTACTACCTTGAATATTTCAAATACTACTGGGCCAATTTTAACACGGTTTGTACCACATGAAAGTATATAACCTTAGTCATATTTCTGCATCAAAATTTTGGAAATTTGGAAATGTCATAATTATGTAATAACTCATTAGAAAACCCCCTAAAAATCAACATTTTTATTATTGAAATTTTTTTTGACTTTTGTTGTAGTTTTGATAGAATGGAACTTTCTAAGGATTTTGGGCTTTGTTTCATCAAAATATCTCAAGTGGTTGCTGAGATATTTGAGATTATCAAAATTTCGATAGTTTGAGATTTTCGTGTTTTTCAGGAAATTTTGATGTCATTAGTTAAAGCTAACCTCAGAATATGGGCTTACAAAATTTTGGAACTTTNTCAAACAGCGATGTTTCAAGTCAACATCATCCCACGCCCACAAATAATTACTAATTATCCTTATCATCAACAATGGGTTATTTAAAGCAACATTTTGACACAAAATGTTTGGCAATATTTTGCAACATCCCGCAGTCCGCCGTAGTTAGGGAAGCCATATGTAAACAACAAACTTGCTTGGATGCTGATTTTGACATTTCTTGACTGGATGCTGGTTGTGTGACAAACCGAAAACAATTCTTTGATATCTAGGTATGATTTTAATTCATGGATACACAACTAGAATGTATTCTTTTGTGCATTGTGTGGGCAAGTTTGACAGTCAAATCCTGACTTGTCAATAGTGGTATACATTGTATGATACATTGGTATATCCCACTGTAGGCCTGCACATCGCATTTACAGGCTTATACACAGGTATCCCAATGTAGCTAGACCTAAAGTTCCAATAAAGCTGCCGGCATTACGCCTATAGTGCTATAGAGGCCTTTAACGGTACCGGGTACCGTAGATTTACTGGTACCGGTTAGGCCTACCGGTAGTTTTAGTTTTAGTTTTAGTTGTGCAGGCAGGAGCGATGGATCCATATCCGACTCTGCTACTTGCCCTTCCTCCAGAGCCTTTGCCGGGCCCAGAGACAGCAGGCCTCGGACCCCCAGTATACGGATAGGCCTACACCGATAAACAATGATTTCATGGAATTGCAATAGTAATAAGTTTCAAAACCCCCGCCTGGAAGTCACGTTAGAACGGAAGTGAGGGAGAAAGGAGAAGGGGAGAGCCATGCCTCCATTGGATGCCATGAGGCACCTGTTATCGAGAAAAATTAGAAATAAAACCCGCCATCATCAGAACGAAAGAAGAACTTACGTTTGATTATTTATTTAGGGGCCTACCCCCTTATCAGAGGACCCCGGAGGAGCAAAACACAACATGGTGGTCCGTATACCGTATACCTCTATGTAATCGCAGCCTAAGAGAAGTGCAAGACTGCTGATCTATTCCAAATCAGCAAAAATTTCAGTTGCCTCTTTCTTATTTGCCATTTTCTTATTTCAGAAAATGTCAGCGAAATCAGGCCCTGAAGAAGAAGGGAGGAAGACAGCATGTGGGTCCTCCGCAGTAGAGGTACCCGCTCCTGTCTCGGACGGGGAGAAGAAGGCCATGTATCTCGGCTACACAAAGAAGCCTCGAACTCCCAACATCCCTTACACCCAGCTCACTGAGGAGCAGATGATGAACATCAAGAAGGTAGGCCTAATATCTGTTTTTTGCTTTTAACCCTTTTGTTACTGGCATGTGTGGTCACCAGCTTACGGAGGCCCATATTTTCAAAACCGTTTTATCCGTAAACTGTTTTAACAAAAATCTGTTCTAACTTAAACCTTCCATTATACGGGACCCGGTGACTGGGTCCCACGGAAATTTCGTGGGGGTTTGGATGACCCGGTGACCAGGTCCCACTTAACGAAAGGGTTAACAGTGTTTCAGACCTGCCAAGGGTGTTCTCATACCTTGTGGAGCTAAATGGGCAAAATTTTGCCTTGCTTGAGCATCTGAAACATGATCAACTTTAAAAGATTTGCACAAAACCACACGGCACATAATGTCACTGACTTAGCAAAGGGTGGCAATTGGTCAGATAGCATTCGCGGTAAAACACTGATTACAGAATCAAACCGCAGATGATGCAGCACTGCCTGAGCAGATGATAGTCAGCAAACGCGGTTGGAAAATGCAGTTTGTGAAATAGGGGAACAATTTTTCTGAAGAGCTTCACTTTTGGGGAAATGCGTGAAATTACACACAACTCGTGGGAGTGCGGGAGAACAGGTGTAAATGCGTGAGTCTCACGCCAAATGCGTGAGACTTGGCAGGTCTGGTGTTTGAATTGACTTACAAAAGTACATGTATCAATAGAAAAGATATGAAAATTGAAAGAAAATAAATGTCTCTCTCTTTTCCTCCTTTTTAGGACCCTTCCCCTCTTTTCATGTGTGAAATCCCACAAACCGAGGAAAATCCAAACGGTCCACCAAGAGAAGGCGGACGTTACTACAAGAACCGATTTGTAAATAGCATGAGCCAGTACTACCTCCGTGGAAAACCACTGTCCGATCCATTCTGCTTTATTGGCTCAAAATGGAGTAGAAATATTGAGGACCAACACGGCAATTGTCGTATCGAGGCTAAACCTAGATGGGGTTCAACCAAAGTTGGTAAGTTTTTCTCTGTTTTATCGAATTCTTGGAGCGTGTATCTCAAAAACTTTTTAGGGGAAAATCCCAGAGACCCTGAAGTGCAGGCATCAGCAGCTGCCTGTGGCTACCATTCTCAGGCCCCCTTACACTCAAAAATTCAGTGGTAGTGGCCTCCACTCGAAGCTGTCACCCTCAACCACTGAAACACTTGGTGCCAAAGTCCGTTTCTGAACGCTAGATGTCACTACCAATTGTTGACGAACGCGCTCGATCAACCAGCCAATGAGCGATCAGCCAATAAGAAAATGTTTCATGTTTTCCCCTAGTTGTGTGAAATGCTGGTCGCTGATTGGTTGATGACAGTTTGCGCCATCTACATGTAGCATTCAGAAACATGCTTAGGCCCCATCTGTGCCAGTGGTTGAGAGCGTATAACTAGTATTAAGCTCGAGGCCACTGGGGACAAGTGTAAGGCCCCCTCTGCAGAAAATCCTGGACCTGCTTCTAAGAACCGTCCCTTTCTCTGATAAAACTACAAGACTGACATGCATTGCTGAATAAGTTCTTTAACCCTTTTGGACCCAAACTGCCCCACCTGCCATAACCCATAACGCCCCAATCCGCCCGACAGACCATCACTTACATAGCCTGCCCTCTGGCCGAAGAGGTGTAAACTAAATGTCAACTGAAGATAAATTTGTCACGCGGAAAAAATCCTGCGGGTTACAGATGGAACTTTTCTAAAAATCTGTGGGTCCTAAATAATGGGTTACAACCTTGCATATCAATGACATAAATTTTTCTTCCAGAAATTCCCGGTAGTAGAACATTACGCCATCTCACAGCTGAGGATCCTAACGATTACCTTGCCNGGCCGCCAGGAAGCCATCTTGAAAAATGGACTTTGACCCACATTTTATAAATAGGAGTAGGTAGGATGTTTTAACGTTGTCAAAATATGTATCTAGGTACCATATAAATATATGGTAAATTTCAGTCAGATTCGACATCAAATATGGCCGCCGCGGAGCCATCTTGTAAAATGGACTTCGACCCACACCTCATAAATAGTGGGAGCTAGGATGCTTTAACCGTGCCTAAATATGTGTCTTGGTACCGTCTACTTATATGCCAAATTTCGGTTCCATTGGACTTCAACATGGCTGCCAGGCGGCCATCTTGAAAAATTGACTTTGGCTATATCTCATCGGTAGTAAATGTTACGATGTTTCTGCACTAATCCTTCACCATTCAGTGTATCACCAGGCTACTCCCACTTCATACTCTGTCACAGAGGTGAGCACAATGGCCCTGGCCATTTCATTTTTAACTAGGCCTACGTCATCAAATACAACGTGGTTTTTAAAGCAATGGCCTTTACTGATTCAGGAGAACGAATAGAAATTGCCAGGGTGGTAAATTTCCTCATGTGCCCCCTTCACCATAATCCTGGATCCACCCCAAAGATCCCAAGGATGACAAAATCTGTTTGTCTTAAAATACCGAGGAATTCAACATTTCAGCTGATGCGACCTGGTCCGGTGCCTCAATACGACTCAACGACCAACAAGCGGTTCCAATGACCGTACCAAAGACAATGGCCGAATATAAGGAAATTGACTCCAGCATCCATGATGCTCTCGCGGCGAGGAGCGGCATGTGGCCAGAGTGGTCGGAATACACGGATAAATACGTCATGCATAATGAGACGCAGCGAGGGGAACCAGAAGAAGAGTAAGTGTCGTTTCATCAAATGACATTTTGCAGGGCCGTATTTAGCTTTTTGGTCCTTGGGGGGGGCCACTAAATACGACCCTGTTTTGTCAACTAGGCAATACCCGTTCAGTGGCGTCACGTCATTAGGAGCGCTTGGGGGACGTAATGATGTCATTTCGTCACATGACGTTGCCGACGTCACAGATGACGCAACAGAAATCTCAACGTCGTGATTGTTATTTTCGTTAATATCTTGATATTTTGAAAACTATAAGTCATATCAAAATTCGGTCTTCGTAAGGACACTTCTGAGGTCTGTCTGCATGTGCATACCCAGTTTCGGGGTGATCCGTTCGTCTGTCTTTGAGAAAATCGAGAACAAACACACAAACTCGTCTCAGTATGATGCCATTACTCAACATTGACCAAATGTAATGAACCTGTGAAAAATCGATCTCAACATGTACCCCAGATCTCGTATTGAAGCCATATAAACTTGGGGATATCAGGCTTATTAGATCACCC
>NMRB01002263.1:12141-25187 GCA_002633025.1 Notospermus geniculatus
GCCCATCAATCTACTCACATCCAACTTTCTGGACCATATGACGTCATGAAGTTTGATAACACATCAGTTTGTATGATATTACGTAATACAGCCCCAGATGTTATCTTTTTGACATATGGCCTGTCATGACTATGAGAGGCTGGAGCGCCGGACAATGGCGAATCATTTCTTGTCTCTCGTAATCTGGTAATGAGTCCGTAATTTTCAGTGATTTCAAATATTGTGAAACATTTCGATGCTGCAATCCCACACTGGGCCAAATTTTACAAAATAATTTTATATGCAAAATTCTGGGCCCACAATTTTTAAACAATAACCAAAGGGCAAGCCCTTATTCAGAAAATTTGGTCAAAATTTTGACAGCACGGAGCGGGCTGCGGTGACAAAGAGTTGACTTGACCTCTGGTGTCGTGACCTCTGGTGTCATGACCTTTGGTGTCAGAATGTCATGGATACGGAGACAAAGACAGCAACTGACAGTTTCACATCAAACAATAACAAAAGTTATCACCAAACTTTGATAAATCCTAAATTCATCCTGAACTGCAGCCACACAGAACAAGGAGGGAAGGGAACCATTGTTCTTACGGTTATATTTGTGTGATAAATAGAGAAATTTCTATTTGAATGCTTTATATTTGTGATTTTATGACAGCAGTTTGAGAGGCAGCAGTGACAGTTTTAGACAAAGGATGCGTGGATTAGGATTAAGAGCTTATGAGGTAAATGATACCTTACATCTTATGCAATCTGATTGAATATAGAGAAACAATGTAACTTGATATATCTGTATTTAGGGAGACAATATGTCAATTTCAGTAACCCTCTCGTGATAAATCACGTCAACTATCATGACTCTTCTGTCATGTTGATTTCACATCATAACTACAGCCACCATGGCATCAATAACGGAATACAATGTATCACAGTTTGTGATTCAGAAATAGTATCAGGGTCACTGGATGCTGGACACAAATATCACCGATGATAAGAACTGAGGGTAAACTCCCTGATTGCACTTTGGTAGAATTTCAGAGAAAAAAACGATAAAATCTTCTAACGACAAAAACGAGACAACACCGATACCAACTCAACCCGAAGAGCACCGAACAAATTTTGACACTAAAATGAAGTTTCTGCATCTAATATACTCTATGCCCATATTTGGAAATTGTCATCTATTGTTGTGAGCCACGTGCCTATTGTTAGGCCAGATTTACAGCTTCATTCAGAAGCACCAGAGTGTTTTCAATTCGTGTCAACCTAACTTAGGCGGAACGCCTGTACATCTTTCTGTACAAATATATGTATAATTCATGACAGCTACCAGTGGGACCAACTCGCAAATGTGTTAAGGCAATTTTCACCTGTACTAGACACGGATCAGGTATGTATTGATGAACATTCACCTGTATAAATGAACAGCTAATCTGGCCTACTTCAGGTGAAATGGAACCAGATCTTTTCAACCTGGTGGACCCAAGTCAACTAGGCCAATATGGCACACGCATTTGACACAATGATTGCACATTTTGTACACATGATTTGAACCAACTCTCATTGGAGCAGTAAGCAACCTTTGTCTCTTTTTCTACCAGGGACCAGCTGTCCCCTCGTAGTCTCTCGAAACATCCTTTGTCCTTTGTTTGGGACTTGGATTTCCATGGAGAATTTGGGATCATGGTTTGGGCAAGAGACTAGATCAGCCACTGAGTCCTTGTTCAACACCATTATCTGTTTGATATTCATGGTTGTTCTTCTTTCTTCAGCACATGTGCTTAGCATTCCTTCCTTCATGAATGCAGGTCCAGAATTTTAACAATCTAAACCCTCTCTCTCAGAAATCCTGTCTTTTTCAGTGAAGGTGACGTTGATAGGCCGACACAGATTTCGTCAAAATCTTTGCTGAAGTCATGAAAGTCTCCACTAAATATGGATGCATTCAATCTGAATGAATCACAACGAATCGTTTTGAGAGTGAATATGCAAATTTATGGATTACTTCAACTGTTATTGTCTGCATGTGATGGTGAAGAGAGCCGTGTATGACTGACGTCCATTAGCAATTAAAATAAGTGTTTTTAGTGATCAGAAGTTGCCATAGAAATGGCCACTTATTCTTGGAAAAGTTCTATTTTTAATTCATTTTATGACTTTTTCAAACTAAATATGAACAACGTAAAAAAGACGTGAATTCAAAAATAAAGTAAATTTGCTGACTTTTTAGGACATGAAAATGAAGTGGGTCAGTGGAATCATCGGCGTCAGTCACATCGAAGTTCTGCGTTCGATCAGAGCCGGATTTGATCGCTTCTTAGTGCAGCTTTTCACCGGGCACTCCGGTTTCCTCCTGCTGCACAGAGCCAATAAATCCCATATCTGGCAGTCTTCTCGACTCCATATTTCAATAGGACGGGTGCATCCAGCTCTGAATCTCCTCCAACCCATTCTCTTGTTTATCAACTCGCTGATAACCACATTTCACTGGCAGATGCCAAACTCTATTTGATTTTAATCAATAATTATTTAATTGGAAACAAAAATCAGGCGTTCAATCTTAATTGATGGCCGTGAATCACACATTAGGCTTGGTGGAATCAGATAATGAAGACATGAATCTGGAAAATAACAACATGACTTTTGTTAAGCCTAATTCTGATGATACAGCAGGGAAGACTAGGCCTTCAATAGAATCAAAATTCGTAAGTTCAACAATCAGCAATGCTGCTATGAGAAATTGAAATGAAAGGCACGATGCTGGGAAGTTTCTAATGTACGAAGAAACTTGAATTTTGGGAGCAATGTTAGCGGCAAAACTGTGCCATATAGATCGACAATTTCACGTCTGCTGGATTGGAAATCCTGTCTGCGAGCCACCTAGTGGACAAATCTCGCATACGGAGATCTAACACATGGTTTTAGCACACAGAAATGATCTCACTAAAGTTTCCAATATTTGCGCTGGGTTGTTCTAACCAGAACCTTCATCTGAACTGCACCACATCTGACAATAGCATCTGATCACAATAGACAATCTAAGATATCACCACTACCCACACTCCTGGAACGTGTAATAATGTTGACAATTTAAATTTGCAAAGTTGGATTGTGACCCAGTTTACAATATCATACAATAGGGGACAGATGACGGGCTGGCGTCCACACGGACCTCGCCTCATGCTGGATTCAATACCCCAGATATCCCTGAAAGCGCCACCACTTTGATACAAGACTTGACCTTGTTTGACATCCTTGCTGCAGCAGACAAAAGCGTTCCGACGGGGCAGGTGCGATGGGACCCTTCCCCCTACACAAACTCATTATGGAGAGAACGGTTGTGATTTTATGCATGCCTGCAGATGGTGATATTTATGAGAGACGCGGTGGAGAGAGGGATAAGAGGAGGGATGCATTGTGATCAGGGGAGAAATGGTGACCTACAGTTACACTGGATCCGGACTTGACTTCTTACAAGGTCCATGATGCTGTATACCATGGGCTAAAGGAGCAGATCCATTTGATAGTGAGTTTTTGCAGTGGCCCTGGAGATAGCCAACAAAAACATTTGCATAGTACAGATTAGGGCCGTATGCACCAACGAAGATTATCTTGAACTGAGGTTGAGCCACAACTTTTAAATTATTATCAGGTTTGCCATGGCATGATGTGACAATGGAAAAGTTGTGGCTTAACCTGAGTTCAAGATCATCTTCGTTGCTGCATACGGCCCATACTTTGTAGGCCAAACTGGGCAGTTGCGAAAAACTCATAATAGCACTATTTTGCTGTATTACAAAGAACATAGAAGTACAGAAAGTACAAAGATTTGAAGAGTACTTTCTACTTTACTAGAGTTCTTAGCATTCATTCTATGACAATCTTGTGGCTGTCCATCGGGTTCACCGACTCGGGCACACAGTAATCCCCGCCGCATGGTTCAAACTTCAAAGCTCCAGATTGCGCTCTCTCACAGGACATCAAGACAGAACCTCCCACAATTCACTGAGCACTTCCTGCCAACTGGCGGCCACGCTCCAGGCGTGTGTCATCCAGGGGTCAGTGTCGGTGGATGGAGGGCGGAAGAGAGCGGACAATGGTCAAGGAAACTGATCACAATGAAAGAGGAGCGAGACGAAAGCCCTGCAGTGGGAGGATGGGTAAACTTGTCTGAAGGGAAACGGTGATCTCTTCTGCAGTCTCTTTTAGAAATAGCATAATGCCCATCAGATGAGTGGACGACATGCGGCAGGAGAACCAGGGTCAGAGTGGCAGGGTGCAAACACCAGGGCCTATCACCGAAGAGTTCGAGGGTTCAATCGCCATTTGGGCCACTTCACCTTACAGAGAGGGAGACTGGCTTTGACAGCAAAGCATTTCAACGGGTACTGCAGTTTCCTCCTGCTGTGTACAATATTCGGCTAAAAATGGCTACTCAGCTCTCAAGTCAACATTTTCTTTCAATGCCAACAACAGCCAACCCAGGAGCTGAATAACCTCGCTAACAGGTAAAAATATCCAAAAAAATCCCAAAATCCAAAAAATATCCCAAAAAAATATCCAGAAAATTTTGCAAATTTTGGGGTCGAAAATTTTCAAAATTTTCTGGAGGACGACTTCGGTTATTATATCGCTAAAGGTAAAACAATCATTGACATATCATGATATCGGAACTAATAAACCCAGCAGTTTGTTTACACTCAGATCAAAGACGTAACGACTTGTAAACAATGTATACAGATAGTAAACAATCCTAACAGAAGGTAGATGAGCTGACAAAGGTTTAACTGGACAAAGGGGTAATAAAATGATAATGTTAATAATGATAATAATAGGGGGTAATGGGTAATGGAGAATGGCTGACTGAACATCCTCCAAAACCTTTTATCATGCATGTTTGGGGACAAAAGGGACAAAATAACACTTTCCAACCACAAAGGGAAGAGTACGCGAGGGGTACAAAGGTTCGGCACACTTCTTTTGTAGTATGCACAAAAGGGTTATAAAATCCCCTGTCATTGATTGAGACCCTGTTATGTTTGGCCCTGGCACACTTGTTTTGTTAGGGGGACAAAGAAGGGAAAAAAGTGTTCCTCCCTGAAGAGGGCACGCGTCACTGGCACGCTTCACAGCTTGATCACCTCAGGACAAAGGGACGAAATAAACCCCCTGTTGATTTGTGCTGGGGTCTCGGGACTTTTTTTGAGGGGGCCAGGTGGAACGCACCTGTTGGGTCCTCGCAATTGATGGCACCCTTTTATTTGGCCCTTCAAATCTCAAGTTGTCACAGTTTGATTTTCCTCATAGGCCTAGTTCTTCCCTAAGGACATTCACCGTTTAATCATGGAGGTATAAATCCTTATTTATACCTCCATGTTTTCTTGTCCATTGAACTGAGATGATTCATGACAAAATCCTAGCACACGTTTTATATCAGAACAAGTCACTTCGTTAGATGCATGCATCACCCCCAAGATCAATTCTATGGTAAGTATTATGTGATATATCCATAAATAAACACTTTGTGTACATCGTCAGGATATCAAACACATTATGTGTATGTACTCATGAACATTCATGAAGACCTCATGAATAATTAAATGATGACTGACTACGCTGATATAATTAGCTCCTCACTTTGCACACTGTTTAGTCAGACGACTTGGAGTGTGGAAAGTAGCTCAAGATATCACCACCCGTTATCACCCGTGGGAACTACCATTGCACTTGGTACCAAACCTGCCCCCTACCATCCTCCCCCAGACATTAAAAACATCTCCATAACAGGTCAAAAAACATCTCCATCATGGGTCAAAATCCACACCTGAAGATCACGAGGAATCTGCACAGCTACTGCCACTAGGAGGCGCTGTGAGCGGTTGTACCTTAATTTTTTCGACGTCTCGTCCATGTTGCACTGCGTCAAGGACGTCGTGACGTGACGTCAGTGCTCTGTTTTTGACGTCTTCGGTCGCACCACCCTAGACAACGAGCGTAGGAAACCTTGGAAACTATCACGGCAAGAAAATTCCGCTTCGGCTCCGACAAGCTGCGGATTTTATCTTGATGACTTCCAATGTTGCCGAGATTCAAATGTGATCGGTTCATGCATTATTCATGAATTATGGGTAATGGTTGTTTTATTCTGATTGGTTGTTAACATGCGATCGAGTAAGTCGTTTGTAATGGATGGCGTCCTACGACGATCGTTTTTTCATAAATGGCGAGGCGAGGGGGGGGGGGGGATAATGACCAACAGGGTGACACCTAGCACACTTGTGGACACATGACGGAATGGTTGCACGAGGTACATTTATAAGAAATTTGAGGTACATTTTGTCAATAGGCCTATATCGTCAGGAATATGTAGGTCAACCAGAATATGTAGGTCAACTAGAATATGTAACCAGAATATGTAGGTCAGCCAGAGGAAGACATATAAACGACCTTGAATATGGGTGCGAAGGTCACCTTCACTGACTTTGACGTGACCAATCAGGTGTAGAATAAGTTCACACCAGCAGGGAAAGTAGGACATCCTCTCAGATATTTTTATTCTTGCTGCCTCGTCTTCAGTTTTGACCTTGACCTCCCACAATCCTGTCGGACCATACTGGTCACGCAATCCTCCATTAGCCAATCACAAATTTTCTCACCAAACGATCGTATCAGTGTGGTGGGCAACATCGCGTGATGTGAATAGTTTGCTGGCCAAACAAAAGGTGGCCACATATTCCCAAAGTGATGATTAGACACAGACGGTTCTGACACACAACAAACCGCAAAGCTGATGGTTAGGCTATTTTTGACAGGTCTCGTCGACTGTATCCTGACCTAATCATGAGTACACGTACCATTCGGATGCTGGAAGCGCCGACATGTGGCCATGTTCTTATAAATGGGAGACTTTACTGCCGTTAGAGGCCGCCACCAGTTAGCGGTTCCAGAACGCCATGAACTTTGACGACACAGATCGAGAAGAGATGCACGCCACAACATCATCCATAATGACGTAAGGCCATGGCATACGCCCGTGACCTCAAATTTTGTGACGTTCTAAAACTACTAACTGGTGGGGGCCTCTAACGGCAGGAATGTCTCCCGTTTCCCTTATCCCATCGTGAAGCTCAGTTTGGCCAACTGTCAGAATGGTGCAGAGCAGGTTCGGCACCTCTGAGGTTGCTGGTTCGATTCCTTTATACCGTAATTACGGAGGATTCGAACTTTTTGGAGGGGGAGGGGGAGCACAGGCTATCCCTGGGTCAACTGGTTTCCCCCTGCATTAGGCTACATTGCCAAACCATCCAATAATTGACAAATGTCATACATGCAATAATACCACATTTAATGCGGCCGTAGCTCTCAATTCAGTTTTTTTTCTGATATCAGTCTGAAGTCTGACTCCAGAACAAACACAGCCCTCTATGTTTTTCATGAAACATTATCAGCTGCGCCGATCTCAGATCTCCCAGAATGCAATTTTTCATCCCGGGCAAAATACGTCCGCTATCATGAATGGCGAGAAGATGATCAATCATTGGGGGAAATAAATTGGTTGAATAATTCACACGCGGTGTCTTGTGTCTCCCCAGTATAACATGTAGTGACTAAATATTATCTTTATAATTACATTTCCAATGCACACACTATGAAATATATATGGAGAAAACAGTCGAGCTTTTATTACATTACAAAGTCATTGATATACAACTAACGTGGTCTGAGGCGATGAATGCTGGCATAAACATTAGTTATGAAAATATGAAGTGGAATTCATCATCTCTCACTATCAAAATCTTTGTACAATCATACCGAGAAAAGAAAAGTGATTATGCAAGTTTTTGTCGACACAAGTTTCACAATAACTTATTTTCACATCAAAACAGATCCTACAAGGCCAGCCAGCAGAACATGTCTTCTTAGCTCAGGTGGTAGAGTGCTGGACTAGGAAGCAGAAGATCACAGGTTCAAATTGCAGTGATGTGCTTCAATTCTCTGCAATTGCGAGGTTGCAGTTTGGAAAAGCAATTTCTGGTGAACTGAAATTCACAACTCGTGGGCCTACAGGATTACCGAAAGCCACTCATCTGCTCTAAATTCAGATCCTACATTTTATAAAATGCATGAAAATAAGATGGAAAATATTTGATTTACCTGAAGTTTGCTCACATGTCATTCTGATTTTCCGCGAGATTTTGAGTCACGTCCATCCGCCTCTCGTTCTGCGGCGAGCAGTCGTTTGTTACTAAATATTTTCTCTCATGATTTGTGTAATACCTGACGGGGACAATTGTTTTGTTGAGATCAGGTGTGAAGTATCGAATAACCCGCCATTGATCTGAGCTGATGCTGGTCTGACCATGATATCAAACAAAAGAACGTTGGTAAAGTACGATATGGTGTTACAGCTACTGTATCAAGCGGCAGTTTACTCATGTTGCTGGTATTGAAGAAGGGAGGTGTGTAGGGATGCATACTAAATTTACACAATCCCAGTCCCTACATGTGATGATGCCCAAGTTTTGTTCAGTTTAGACTATAACCTGCAACTCCACCCAGATAGCCGCTTTCCCTGCCGCTTCATTGTCCATCACTGTAGGGTATCCCTCGTTCACACTGGTGGTTCAGACCGTGGCGTGGAGACGCATCGTGTTGGGGACTTAAAATGGTACCGTGACAGCCTGGGCATGAAAATCACCTGTTATGAGTGGAAGCGTAAAAAGCATCAGCAGATTGGTGTAGCAAGCTTCAGGGCTTGATAATACATGGAACCTCCCTTATGGGTGTCGTCCACTAGAGCGCCGAAAACATTAGGAAGGGTTCAGGAAGCAAATGTGTCATTTCTGCATTGCTTCCGCATCAAGTCCTATTGGTCGTTTTACCCTTTCCCGAACGTGCAGAAATGCCGCGAACTGTCCAGGACAGTGAACGGAACCTTTCAAGAATATGCGGAGAGGTTGCCGAATGAATGCGGATTCACTAAATTTGCATTCCGCGTCTTGTCCGCGCCCTAGTGGACGCTAGGTTTTAGCGGACACCTCTGCCAGGAGGACACCTCTCTATTAAGGACAACAATGTTCAGTCCCAAACTGGTCTTTTCAACCACTGTAATCAGGACACCTCTCAAATAAGGACGGCATCCATCAGTCCAACAGGCATCCTTCATAAAGAGATTCCAGTGCACTCCTTGCTGCAATGGATGTGAAGGATGATGTATACTATTAGTGACGCTACTAAAAACTCGGTTCTTTAGTTCTCATTCATATTGTGACTGTTGAGACAGTCAAAGAGACAGAGGCGGACCTTTTCTGGTCGACCCGGGTCCCCCTCCCTATCGAGACGAATACGGCAAACCCATGAAAAACAGGTCCTTTGATCATGACGACTATTGTAGCTCACTGCTGGAGGCCGGAGGCATCAGTCGGGCAGGGCTAGCACACGGCGGGGAGCTGGCGGTTGTCTGTTTGAGGTCTACCAGCCCCAGGCTCCAGGACCACCTCCAATGGGGAAAATGGTGATCATATGCTGGTCAATGTTTGATACACCTGATACTACCAGTTGAAAGAAATTTCATATGACTTGGTAAAGTTTCATTCATCAGATTAAACACGCAATCTCATTGGTGGCAGCACAGATATTTCCAAAACGCCACCTCGTAGCACCTTTCTGTACCACAGACATGTCTCCTTCCAGTATGAAAGTGACAAATGGTAAGATGGCCATAAATTTTGGGACACCCCGTATCCCGGTCTGTCTTCCTGCCGGCTGGAGTGTTGGTACCGGAGGCTGATCTAACAACGTGTTACAGTTACACCCAAACTCTATCGTTAATTACCAGTCATTACGAGTGATAATGATACCATTGTGTATTCATGGTAACCAGAGATACCCGGATAATCGCACCAGTTTACAGGATTATTATGTAAGAGTGGTGGACACCTGGGTGTCGGTGAGGGGACACGAACTGACTGGGTCTGAAAGATTCTCATTGCTTCACCATCAATGATGCAACTGTTTTAGCTAAAATACAAACTTTCTGACAGCCTGCCGCAGCAGGGCTTCGGTCTTGTTCTTCTTATACACTCGCACACAAAGTTTGTGAGTGGATGAAGAGAGAGGTAAAAAACCCTGTGTGGGAGGATGCTTTCTGACGTCCGAGGTTGACAGCGACACTGGGACCGAGGTAGAATACAGCAACGTTTTCAATAATCATTGTTGTTCTAAGGTCGAAAGTTAACATTTGAACACGACATGGCATTCCCCTGGGATCGAGATTGAACGCATGGCGAACAAACAAATCGTAAATTATATTTACCGATTGATGAATGTGTTTAATGAACGTGACATAATCAGAGCCCTCCATTGTTACCATGGTGTTACCATGACGATGACTTGTGTTACGAGGTGTTGGATGGTCAGCGCGACATCAGAAGAGATGACCGGTCAGAAAACATATTGTTTGATACTAAAACAGAGCAAGGCAAACTTTCACATAATGATGGTGATTATTTCACTGTTTGATGCATCATGATAAATTAATCCCACAGATCACGGAGACAAAGTGACGACCGAGATGTGACTTTTTTATGCTCTACAACAATGAAAGTGATTAGGATAAAGTCACCATGATAAATGATTTGGTGAAGTGCCAACAAGTACAAATCTCGGACAAAAACAGAAACACACATCATTTCAAAACCCACAAGATTGGTCCATTCAGCATCACCACCACTGATGTGTGGGTTAGAAATTGTGGCTGGGGCTGGATATTTTTGCCATCCTAGCCTCCCATTGAGAAGAGACAAAGGCCCGTATTCTAGAAGCCTCCTTTTACTCTAAGGTCCACAACTTTTGTATTCTGCCCTGCAAACAATAGCTAAAAGTAAACCTTAGAGTTAAGGAAGCTTCTAGGATGTGGCCCACATAGAGGGGGAGGGGGTAGTCAGGACGGCACAGTGGGAACATCCAAGCCTGGCACCAAAGAGGTCGTTGGTTCGATACACAGTCATGCCTCAGTGGCTTTCTGTTGTAGAGAGGATGATCTTTCCTCAACATCATATAGGTTTGTTTCGGGGGTACCGGTGTCCTCCTACTTTACATACATATTGCTTGATGTTGTTATGAATAGCCCCGAGTCGACGCTTGCACTCTTGAAGTAATACATTGTATTTTTTTCAGACTCGCGATNTGATGCCCAATCTCCAGAAGGAGTGTAACAAATCTGCACCGTCTTCCCTCTTATTGTATAGAAGATTTGCACGTGGGTATGGCTGCGGCCATATTTTTTTGAATATGACCCCAGAGTTTGAAATGCAGCCTCGCCCATGCATGGCGGTTTTTCTTTCTACAAACACCTGTTTTTTATAGCCGGACCCCAGGGGACAAACTATTATTATTCATTCTTCTCTAATCACCTGTTTCTTGCATATATCAATCAGTGTGACAGCATGAAACATTATGGCCTACTTCTTGGTGATTCAGATTAATTCTCACTTCGTTATGGCTTCAGGAAACATGCCTCATTCACCAGTAAAGCGACTACAAGAGTGACTGCCTGCAGGCTTCAGAGAGTACATGATTGTGTACAGCCTACTGAGAGTACCCAGACTACTGAGAGTACATGATTTTGTACAGACTACTGAGAGTACATGATTTTGTACAGAGTACTGAGAGAATTTTGCACAGACTACTGAGAGTACACGATTTTGTACAGACTACTGAGAGTATTTTGTACATACTACTGAGAGTACACGATTTTGTACAGACTACTGAGAGTATTTTGTACAGACTACTGAGAGTACATGATTTTGTACAGACTACTGAGAGTACATGTACATGACTGTGTACTGACTACTGAGAGTACATGACTTTGTACCGACTACCGAGAGTACCCAGTACGTGCAGAGACTACTGAGAGTACATGATTTTGTACAGACTACTGCGAGTACCCAGTACATTGAGTACACTCTACTGAGAGTACATGACTGCATACAGACTGCATGGTACTCGACGAGTTCGATTAGACCTTTTTTTCTGAGCACATCATCTTTTTCTCTCCATGTAATCCAGCCACACTTCCATCCCTCTTCTGTCGTCTCAGCCCATTATCGTCTTTTTACCCGGAGGCTGAATGCAACGCTGAACAAAGCTAGGATCCATTTATCATGTGTCTAGTAATTAGTGAGAAATGCCACAGTATTAATTATAGAATAGTGTGATAGAACTCATATTGGACGAGATATCTTGATAAGTACAGTCAGAGGCAATGTTGGGACCCACTCCTTTAGGACTAGAGGCTACATGTATGTTCGGCCGCCAGAAGCTACAGTAAAATGGGGGCAGGATACGTCTTCAGATACCATAGAAATATGTATTGTGAGAGTCAGAGACCATAGCACTCGACTGAAAGGGGCACTGGATCATCCTGGGTTTGCCTTCTTGTTGTTGGCTATGAACACCCATCAAAGACAAAATAGATGCTTTCTGGACACTTAAAATGTAAAAAGAAATGAAGCGCCACACTGAGTTTCGAACCCGAGACCTTCTGCTCCGTAACCCAACACTCTACCACCTGAGATAAAGATAGATGCCCAATGCCCACCTGCTGGACCAGGAGGAATGTGGATGTTTCCTTACAAATGCTTGAAAACCTGCGATCATCAACGCCCCAAAAACAATGACTGGTTTAGTGCAAACCTGACCGATAGGATTTAGATGATTTAGATAATCCCATGACACGGACTGCTCAGATTGAAGCGCCATGTTGGTGATCAAAGGGTTAACGATGATCTAGGAGATAGTTAATCTCCTGTTTAATGATGAAGAAAGATCGCTACAGAGATGAACTTTGCTGAAAGCAATTTAAATCTTCATCTACTGACTGCTCCATGCATGCCATTCGCTTGTGATTTAACTTGTAATGGTATTGATGAGTTTGAGACAAGGTCACGGGGTCAAGGCCAATCAAGGGTCAAAGATGACGTCACGTTTCACTGTGGCGAAAGACGACGTGAAATCAGGGCTAACTAGATCTTAAAATGTTCTGGGGG